>JAHBCN010005562.1:0-54553 GCA_019359885.1 Listronotus oregonensis | reverse complement strand
GGGTTACTAGATTCACCATCTTTAAATATAGGTGATACTTTTGCTAGTTTTTTTTGTTCCGGAAAAACAGATGTTTTGAAAGATAATTCTACAAAATGTTTTAGAATTGGCAATAACTCAATTATTTAACTTTATCTTTTAAATTCATGTTTTACTTTAATAAAAAAAAATCTTTAATTTATAGCTCAAAAAAATGTTTACCTACTTATTTAAAATATAGGTGCTTTTTATAAATTTAAATTATCCGTCAAGAACTTATTAAAAGAAAAGGCTTATTGTGTAGTGTCTGAAATCTTTAAACTTAATTTATAATAAATTTGTTGTATAAAACCATTATTGTGTCTTTTTTTCGCATAATATCATATTAAGTATAATATTCTTTGTCATTATCATAGTTTTATTTTATTCTGAATTGTCAAAAAAATGTGTAATCATGTATGTTAATAAAGCAGTAATAATTTTATTTTTTTTTTTCAGCAAGGAAGACCAGAGACTTTCCTTAATAGAGTGTATGACCTCCCTTATACCTAAAGTCCAAAATTTTTGTCAGTGACTTATTTAATACCGGCCACCCAACCGACGAAGCAGCTAAATAAAAATCTAACACTAGCAAATGATTTTTAAGCCTATGATACACTTTTCCGCTTCAATAACACTGAACCGGCCAAAAGTTTCATCGCCAGGTTGTCATAATTCGCGAAAATAAGTTACCAGCCAGCGATCGCACTTAAAATAGCACGCCAATATGTATTGAAATCATTGTTATCGAATTTATCGAGAAGACAATAAATGTGGCAACACACATTCCTTAGTTTACAACTTGAAGAGACTTGAAAATAAGCGTATCGACGGGGTTTTCGTGCTGTTTGATGATTTTATTTAGTTATTATTAATTATGGACAGATTTTGTAAGTTTAAATTTTAATTGCTACACAGGGTATTTTCTAAATATTATAAATTTCTGGTAATAGTAGTATATAGATATTGTTTTGTGCCAATTTTATTATAGTTTATCTTATTTAGTGTATATAATTGTATATAAAGATTTAGTGTTGTTAAGTGCTTTTAATTCTGTAAACTATGAATATTAACCAACCTTTAACTAGTTATCCGCCTAGAAAAAAAAACTCAGTTAACGTTAAAAGAACGAATAATGGTTAAAAATGTTTACCATGGGATTCGGGAACGAAATCCCAAACTAACCACTTTGGATGCTGCAGAGATATGCAACTTTAAAAAAGGTTTTTTCGCGTACGGTATTCAGAGTTTTAAAAGGCAAATAAACAATATTAGTAATTATTCGGATACTGGAAAATGCGATTTTTTGCACACTCTCTACTTTCCGATTGTTAAGCATGAATCAAAAGCTGTTTTTTTAGCCGCCTCTTATAGTATTTCAAAAATAAAATAATTAAATTGTTTAATTCCATTTTACGACATATTTTTTAAAATGATGTCATTTGCACGAAAACATATCTAAAAAACTCATACTACTTTAATATTAAAAAAAAATCACTCAAAAATTACGGAAAAAACCTTAATTTTCAATAAAAAATAGGTAAAACGTTTACGTCCGAATTCAACTCGAAATTCAAAAATGTTGACCTGTTGCCGTTGTAATAGTTTCTTTATGAAATTTTTATAAGGTATGCGAACCTTGCTTTATCGGCCCGTAATGTAAAAATATCCCGATATGGAAATCCTAAATATGGAGCTCGAAAGACCCGAAATAGTTATTGATTCTACGCTGATGATCTCAGGGCTTTCGTGTTCCTTATATAGTGGATATTTTTTTTATTTTATGTTAAAACTGAAATTTTATTATTTTTTTCATGTAGCAAAATAAAATCGAGGAAGGTAAAATTAAAGTAAAAATGTATTTTTTTTGAAAAACGTTCAGAAATCGCCAGAAAACTAAGTTTGTGTTCTATGACCTCAAAATAGGAGGGTGCAAAATTAAGCAAAAAATTAAATTTTTTATTAATCCGAATAATACCAAAATAATATAGGCTTGTTACTAATTTAAAGGGTTGATGAAAATGTGAGAAAAAAAACTTTTGCTTGTAAAAAATATTTTCATGTTTTGACGAAATTTTATCATTTATTTTCTGAAATGCACACGCCACTGGAATTGATTCCTCTGACCCCACACAATCCGGGGCACTCTAAAGGCGAGCGATGCGTCATTGACAGAAATTTTGGACTTGAAGTATAGTAATGATAGCTCTTCATCTATTTGGCACACTTCTTATCAAATTGTGAATGTCGTTGTGCTTAATCTTGCCATGACAATACTTGATGACTATGCTGCTTTAAAAAATAGTTTACGGTTCTTGCAACATGCGGACATGCATGTCGTGCATAACCTAATAAGGTTTTCTTTGATTTTAAGATGGAAACAATCTTAGAGCTTTATTTTTACAATATTGTTTGCCGTTTAGGGTATTTTACCCACACCCAAACCAAAAGTAATACGTACTCCTAACTTACCCCGTATTAAAAACAGCACACAGTTGTTTATTCAAACAATTCGTTTCAAAGAGATATATTAATAACTGTCGATTTTAACAAATTTTTTTGAGTAATTCACATAAAATATTAACTTTGACCAAGATCGAACTAAATTGTTTTATTCTATTTAAAGATAATTATTAATGATAAGGCTTATCTCAGTAACCAAACTATCTATAAGTACCTACTTAATAATAAATATTTATTTAAAAAATATATATATATATATATATATATATATATATATATATATATATATATATATATATATATATATATATATATATATATATATATATATATATAAGTTTGCAATTTTCTGAGAACAATGTTTCATGTTTCTGCCAAATATTATCCAATAAGGGTAAACGAATATTTTTACAGTAAAAATAAAGCAATGCTCTAATTTACTACTTAAATTATTTCCAAAAATTTATTTTGTCTTCAGATTTGCAGAAAAAATATTCTGACTATTTAACCGGACCATGGTATTCCTAAATATTTTGGCGCCCTGAATCCGAATCCGGGGTTAGTTTTACCCCATCACGCAAAGAAACGAGATTTCAAGGTCATTTAGAGGTCCAAATGGTGATATTTTTGACAGCGGCCTGGTACAACTTCTAGTAGTCTAGACCAGGGGTCTCCAAACTACGGCCCGAGGGCCACATCCGGCCCGCGGACAGATTTTGTCCGGCCCGCGGAGAGCTAGCATACTTGAAAACTCCTTTTAGAGAACAAATAATTTTTATAGCAAATTAAATTTAGTTTACTGAAGTATTCTAATTTTATGATTGATATGGTCATGGGCTAACTCCGCTAACTCATAACATTCTTGTAGGCTTATTGTTATTGTTTTTGTGATAAGTTGAATAAAGAAACACAGAATTGTAATGAGTAAAGACATGTATAATATGCAAAAAATTTAACTTCAGTATATAATAACTAACAAATTATTAAAATGAATCCAACTAACATTTTATACATTTTAAATAATCACATAACTTATAACAAACATAATTACATATGAAATACTAATGAGATTTATGTAATTGAGCTTTTCCACTGACAATAGTTTGTAGTTGTGGACTAATTTTACTTGTACCAATTATTAAAAGAGATTTAAGATGCTCATCAGTTAATTTCGATCTGTAAACATTTTTTGTGTACTTCATTTTGGAGAAGGTTTTCTCACACAAATAAGTAGTACCAAAAACAGAAAACAGACCACGAGCAAATTTATGCAAATTATCAAATTGTGCTAGTGGAAGACTCTTATAAAATTCCAACAAAGATGAGTTTTGATATTTGTTCTTAATTATATCACTGCATTGTAGATCAACCATTTCCATTTGAAGTTCCGGGGCTATGGTTTCAATGTCAGTATCAAAAGGATTCTGAAAAATCTTAATTTGATTCGCAATGGCATCAAAGTCCGAGAAACGAGTATCAAAATTTATCTTCAAAGCACTCAAAGTTTCGATTGCAAAATCGATAGGAAACTCAGTCTCAGTAGTGTGGCTGAATATTTCACATGTTTTAAAATGTGAAAAACATTTACTTCGTAGTTGTGATTGAACCAGTCTCAATTTCTTCCGGAATGATTTGATATTAGTGTATAAATCAGGAACATGCTGGTTTTCTCCTTGCAATCCCAAATTCAGTTCGTTCACATGTTTTGTCAAATCAACATAGAATGCTAACTTCCACAGCCATGCATTGTTTTGTAATTCAGTAAGAGGGCGATGCTTTTCATTCAAAAAAATTTCGATTACTGCTCGAAGTTCAAAAAAGCGCTGAAGGACTTTCCCACAACTAAGCCAGCGTACGGCAGTATGATAAGGTAAGTCAGTTTCTCCAATCTCTTCAATAAATTGTCAGAATTGTCGGTGATTCAGCCCAAAAGATCTGATAAATTTAACAGTTGATATGACTGGTTTCAGAACGTCAGACATATCCAAACATTTTCCGCACAAAGACTGTTGATGAATGATACAATGTAAGACTAATGGTTTTGAACCACCGTCATTTTCTACAGCCTTTGACACAAGAGCGACCACTCCTTTATCTTTCCCACTCATGTTTTTGCCTCCATCAGTTGTAATACATTTCAAGTTTTTCCATCGAAGGTTCTTTTGATTAATGGCCATTTCAACTCCTTTAAAAATATCTGTACCAGTAGTTGTGCCATGAATACTATACATATCAAGAAGTTCTTCGTGCATTTCATAGCTTTTATCTACTCCTCGAATATAAATCAACACTTGAGCAGTATCTGACACATCCGTTGACTCATCCAAGGCCAAAGAAAACCACTCAAAATGTCGAACAGTTGAGAGGATATATTTTCAGCGATGTTTTCTACCCTTCGAGCCACAGTGTTTGCTGACATACTGACAGTTTTTAATAAATTTACCTTTTCAGGGCACATTTCTTCGGCTACTGCAATTATGCATTCTTTGATCATTTCCCCATCGGTGAATGGTTTTCCACGTTTTGCAATTTCAAGAGCCACACGAAAGCTGGCACGAGTTGCAGCCTCTTGTTCAGTTTTGAGTTTTGTGAATGAAGATTGCTGCGATTTCAATCCGCGCTGCATAGCTTCGAATTTTTCTGTCCGCAAACTTCCTGTATATTTTGAGTAATTTTGAAAATGTGTTATTTCATAATGACGTTTAATGTTATATTCTCTGAGAACGGCTATGCTTTCATTGCAAATCAAACATAGCGCCTTGTTACTGGACTCAATTACGAAATACTGAATGTTCCACTGATCTTTGAATTTTCTGCATTCACTATCAATTTTTCGCTTCTTTTTCATACTACTAATTCACACACAAAAGCAACAATTCAAATCAAAATACTGTAATAAAGATGTTTTAAACTTAAACACGCACAAACACGTTTTAAGGAGGTATGCAATATTTTATTTAACAACAGTGTCATAGGAACTGACTTGTGGTTGCGCCACTAGCCTTCTTATATATTCCAATTACTGCCATCTAGAAGTGAGTGGAAGACACCAGAACTTTCTCGAACCAACGAGAATATTCTGTACGTGCTATTAGCGCCATCTGTTAGCGATAGAAGGTACTACCTATTTCCGCTTGTGTCCACCAGATGTCGTGTCACGTTACTCCTCATGGCTCGTACTCTACGACTAATCTAGAAATTACAGATAATGACAGGAAAATTAATAATATGCAGTGTTGCCGTTTGCGGCAATGAATACCACCCCTTATCGAAAAAATTGATTTTATAGACAGATAGATAGTTTTTTCGGCTTTTTTTCGATTCAAATGTCTTTTACTTATGTAGAATAAATATCCTAACGTATTGTATAATATAAAACTGGTGTATTTTGAAATATCAACCCTTAAGAACTTTTAAAAACTACCCTTTTGATTAAAATAATATAGAAAAAAATCTTTTAACAATTTGTAACATTACAATTACAGTTTTACTGGAAAAAATTTATAGCATTTTAATAAAATTATTAGTAACCACTTTTCAACCCCTAAAAACTTCCCCTATGCAAAAAATGAAATAAAAAAATATCTAATGACTGCCAATTTTCAGATTTTGCGTAATTTTAGTATTCCAATTTATTATCTCTACTTAAAATAATTTTTAATTGTCTACACCCTAGCAACCCTTACGAACCACCCCTTTGACCAGAATAAAATAAAAACATATTTTTTAATGACTACTGATGTTTTGATTTTAAATTTGGTTGGTTCTAAAGTTTATTATCTAAACACGAAGTAATTTTTAAACGTCTACACCCTGCCAAAATAAAATTAATGATTTTATTTAAAGACATTCAATATTTCATTGCACATTATTCATAAATAAATTTTTTTGTGTAACTCTGTTAATTTTGAAGCTATCACATCCTACAAAAAAATATTTTAAAGGTAATTTTTAGAGCTTCAAGCCTATGTATGTTAGAAGGGCTTGAGCCTTTATATTTTATAGGTAAAGGGTCAAAGGGCTGCTGTAAAGCAGTCCTCGCACTCTAGTGAAAGTTTAAATCGGTTATAACTCCGTCAATTTTTATGTCACAAAAAAAAATAAAAAATAATCGACTTAAAAAATGCTACATTTTTCTACTCTCTAGTTTTTTTTTCGTATCTCTTATGGTTTTGGAGTTAAAATGAGAAAAAGAAAATTTTTTGAAAAATCACAAAAAAAAACATATAATTTAAGCTCATTTTTTTCAAAACTGTGCCTCTTTAATCAGTAAAACTTTCAGATGTCATAAATAACATACAAATAAAGTAATTGGTGCAAGGAAAATAAGTTTAATTTTGATTTTTAATGAAATGACATTACTTTATTTGCGTTTTTTTTTTAGTTTTAACTATTTTACACCATATCTCACTGAAATTTTAGTGAAAAAGACCTTTATCGGTGCTCATTTAAAGTGTCTTTTTATGCTCTTAAAATATTTTATAACTTTTTGTTGAAAAATGTACCTTTTTTCCGTTATTTGAGGTTAAGTACTTAATCACGTAAAATGAAAGATCTGCAAGCAGCTATAACTTGCCGTAGGTAGAACCAGAGTTTATTAATATAAAGGGGTTATGACATCGTCCAGAATAGGGATAGCAAAAGTCCAAGACGTGAGGGTGTGAAAAGGGTCGCTTATGTTGGCGGCCCTGTCGGGTAACTCTAAAAGTTACTAGCATTCTCACCTGTGGACAGAGTCGTGCCACAAGTCGAAGTTTTTATATGGGAGTATTTTTACAGTTGAAAATATTTGTGTACAGAGTTGATATTTTATTGGTTTTGACTGTTTTTACTATACTAACACATAAAAGGTTTACCTCAATATTATACAGAGTGGTAAAAAAATTGCCTCTAAGTTTGGACACACATTTTATTAAATAACTTCCCTATGTTAAATGGAACACCCCATATTTAGTGGCCTATTTTGACGCAGAACTAGATTCCCTTTAAAACTCTATTAGGGTTTCCTATACCTATCTCTTCTGCTTTTTATGCAATATATATATATATATATATATATATATATATATATATATATATATATATATTATATATATATATATATATATATATATATATATATATATATATATAATATATATATATATATATATATATATATATATATATATATATATTAATGACATAGAAACGAACATCCAGTTTAAATGGTTTTATTGTAATAGATTTGGTGAACTATTTTATCTTACTGAAAATAAAACTGATGGAATTTGCAGCATTATGTTGAATTTCGGTTTTTATACAATCTAAAAATGATTATTGCAGCCGCAGTAAAGATCCAAATTTGGCAGATTTGGTAAAAAATTTTTAAATTTAATAACACGGTCAGGAAAAAAAAAAACTATATATATATATATATATATATATATATATATATATATATATATATATATATATATATATATATATATATATATATATATATATATATATATATATATATATATATATATATATATTAATGACAAAAAACCGAACATCCAGTTTAAATGGTTTTATTGTAATAGAATTTGGTGAACTTATTTTATCTTACTGAAAATAACAACTGATGGAATTTGCAGCATTATCAGTTGAGATTTCGGTTTTTATACAATCTAAAAATGATTATTGCAGCCGCAGTAAAGATCCAAATTTGGCGGATTTTGGTTCTTGACATTCTTTACGGTTGGTTCCGATGCCTAGAGTACGGAGACCTGTACGATTTCGTCAACTTAGTAAGTTTTAGAGGGGCCGTATAGTGGGACTTCGGGAAGCTGGACTTTCTTTTCGGGAAATTGCAGTTAGAGTGCAAGGAAGTGTAGACACTGTGGTTAGGTGTTGTTAGGCATGGCTTCAAGAAGGCCGTACGCGGAGAGCAAGGGGCACTGGACGCCCCCATAGAAAAACAGACCGTGAAGATCGTCGCCTAAGATTATTGGCTTTAAGGGACCGTTTCTTTACTACCAGGTCCATTGCAAATGAATGGTTTGCAGAACATGAAAGACCTATTGGCATGCGAACTGTTTACCGATGAATGAGAAGTTTTGGCCTGTTTTAATACCAACCACACTGGATCCTCCCTTTAACTCCAGAACACCGACGTAATCGCCTTATGTGGTGCAGAGAACGGTCACTCCGGGATCAGGAATGGAAAAGTATTGTCTTTAGTGACGAGTCTCGATTTTGTTTAGGCATGCACCATGGTCGAGCCAGGGTTAGAAGGCGACGTGGTAAAGGGAGGAATCCACGGTTTTTTGTTAAAAGACATGTTCATCACACTTTTGGAGTTCTGGTTTGGGGTCTTATAGCTTATGGTTCCAGGTCACCTCTAATCTTCATCAGAGGTAACATGACCGCGCAGCGTTATATCCAAGAAGTTCTAGAACCCCATCTTTTACCATATCTTGACACCCTGGCAAATCCAACTTTCCAACAAGATAATACCCGACCACATGTTGCAAGAGTCAGAATGGACTTCTTTCAACATAATGATGTCACATTGTTACCATGGCCACCAAGATCTCCCGACTTATCCCCAATTGAACACGTGTGGGATATGATGGGTAGGAGATTGCTCAATTTGCAACGTCCTTCTCAGACTCTAGGAGCAATTCGAGAGGAGTTGGTGTTTGCCTGGAATGAGATACCATAGGAGGATATTGACCACCTGATCAGAATCATTCATAGACGCGTTGGAGAATGCGTAACACATCGGGGTGCATCCACACATTATTAAAGGTAAAAGGACTTTAAAGCAATGCAATATTTTAATCATTTACTTATTATGCTTCATTAAGTACTTATACAAAATTTTATTAAAATAAAATCATTTAAACTAGGTGTTCGGATGTCTATGTCACTTATATATATATATATATATATATATATATATATATATATATATATATATATATATATATATATATATATATATATATATATATATATATATATATATATATACTATATATATATATATATATATATATATATATATATATATATATATATATATATATATATATATATATATATATATATATATATATATACATATATATATATATATACAGTGTGACCAGTAAAGTCCGCATTTTATGGGATTTTTTTAAATAATGGCTTTATTTAAAATTTGACCTTGGCAACAATGTCTGCTTGGATCGAAAAAAACCCTAAAAAATAAAAGTCACGTGATTCGTATTATCTGTCAAATTATTATTTTTTTTAAAATTCAAAAGTGGGGTTATTTATCAAAATTAAAGAAAGTTATAGGAAAAAGTTTTTCTAAATGTAATTTTAGCCCATATGCAAAATTTCAGTTGTATAAGACAATTTTGATATTTTGTCCGTTTTTGTAAATTGCACCACTGTCGCAAAATTAGACTCAAAGCAATCTACATAAAACCTGTTAGTTTTGATAATACTTTATTCCAGACATGTTTTCTTTAAAGTAGCGTCATATGAAATGTTGTTTTTCTACAAAATCCAAATAGGCTATTGAAATTTGGTCACATGTGATGCAAAGTTTATTTATTTTTAACCCTGTATAAGGTAGCTTCATAAAATAGCTATTTTTGAAAACGTAGTTTGTGTCTAAAAGTAATACACATTAATATTAGGAAGAGAGTTTAATTGAAAAGAGTCAAATTTTTAATAAAAAACTTATTATTATAATTAAACGCATGTAAAATTTCAACTTTTTAATTATTAACAAACCATTTTTGGTATTTAAGTATTAAATAAAAACAGTTTAAAACTTAAAATTTAAAATTACATTTCTGTGTGCCCACCATTGCGTTCAATACAAATAATTGTTCTTCTTGACACATCTTTAATGGAGTTTCTGATACTAAGGGGCCTTATTTCTGAAATGCAGTTTCGAATCACCGTTTCCAAATGATCAACACTACGGAAAGGTCTTTGTTTGTAAACTTTTGTTTTAGGTAACCCCACAAGAAAAATCAAGTGGGGTTAAACCCGGGAGACCTAGCCGGCCAGTACTTCTCCATATTATGTCCAATTACTTTGCCCCTAAATATTTCAAGAGGCGTTCCTGAACCTGTCTTGTATTATGGATGGGAGCACCGTCACCTGGTACCACAAATTTTGCCTTATTTCAATAGGCATATTGTCCAAAATTTCAAGGATCTCGGTGTTAAGGAAGCGTAGGTACTCTTCAGAATTTAAATTACCTCTAAAAAATAAGGACCAACAACTTGATCGTTTAAACACCGCACCATACATTTGTTTTAAAGGAATACTTGTTTCTGCATTCTATTATAAAATTTGGATTTTCTTGAACCCACCATCTATAATTTTAAGAGCTTACAACGCCGTTTGAAGTGAAAGTGGCCTCGTCGGTCCATAAAACGTGAAAGGAAAAGGACACATCTTTTTCTTTTTCCCCTGTTACCAAAAAGAGAATCCCAAACGTATGTCAAAATCTCGTTTCTTAAGAGTATTTATAAAATTAGGTTTATAAGGTTTAAATTTATTTTTATGCTAAATCTTCCTTACACTCTCTCTTTGTACATCAGTTCTGCAAGAAACATGTCTAATACTAGTTTGGCCATGTTCCACAACATCTAGGCACACATTTAATTGGACTTCTTCACTATGTTTTATAGGATTGCGAGATTTTTAAATGAATTTTCCACCGATCCAGTTGATTTAAATTTTGCCATAATCCTACTTACAGTAGACTGTTGCACATTTTTGCCTGGATGCCTTTCATTAAAAATATTGGCTGCTACACGATGACTTGTGTTTTCACCACATATTAATACAATTTCAATTTTTTCCTGTAAAGTTAACATTTTTTAAATTTAATATGCAGTATTAATTTAAAGTCATATGATAAACAGAAAGCGATTTGTCTGTCATTATTAAAACAAAGCCTTGTTGATCTTTTTTATCATTTGTTTTACGGCCAACTTGTTTTTGGTGCATCAGGGTACTACAATACTAATTAATTTTTTGAATACTGCACTTGAATAATAAAATACTATTTTGACTTATTTCTTAACATAGCTTTATAACAAATTTTAATAAAGAGTTTTTAAATAAAACGTTGAAACTATATAAAACTTTACGTGAAGTTAAACAAAAATGTATTTTTCACTTAATGCAAACTTTACTGATGATACTGTGTACCTGTTTGTCTTAATTAAAATATGTATTACTTTTTAGCCACAAACTACGTTTTAAAAAAAAATTATTTTATGGAGTTACCTTATACAGGGTCAAAACAAATAAACTTTGCATCACATAGGACCAAATTTTAATAACCCTATTTGGATTTTGTAGAACAGCACACATTTAATACGGCGCAACTTTAAAGAAAAGGTGTCTGGGAAAAAAGCATTCTCAAAAGTAAGAAGTTTTATATAGGTTGCGTTAAGTCTTATTTTGCAACAGTGGTGCAATTTACAAAAAATGGGCAAAAATCTAAATTGTCTTATACAGCTCAAATTTTGCATACGAGCTAAAAATTGCATTTAGAAAAACTTTTCTAATGACTTTTTGATATTTTGAGAAATAACCCCATTTTTGAATTTTTTGGAAAAAATTAAAATTTGAGATAATGGAATCACGTGATTATTATTTTTTGGTTAATTTTCATCTCGATCGAAGCAGAAATTGATGCCAAAGTCAAATTTCGAATACAGCTATTAATAAAAAAATCCCGTATGATGCGGACTTTATGGTCACACTGTTTTATATATATATATATATATATATATATATATATATATATATATATATATATATATATATATATATATATATATATATATATATATATATATTTTTTCAAAAATTTCTGGATTTTCTTGGGGATAAAGTCAGGCGATATATAAAAACGATTGCTTACTAAGCAATTTTCATTTAATTAATGAGATGGCCTTCATCAGGTATATATGTAGTTTTTTTATAACTTTTAAAGCTAAAAGGTTCCTCACAGAAAACACTTATTTGTGCTGCTGTGTAATGGACATTAATAAAATAAAGTCACCAAAAAAACACTTAACATTGAAAACAGTTATATACAATAAACGGTCTTCGTTTCAACTATTTATTTTCTAATTGTTTATGTTGTTAATTGGTTTGATTGTTATTTGACTTTATATTCTAACAATAGTGCATATACTTCAAAGCAATTTTTAAATAAAAATTGCATCTTAAAAAAAATACGACAGGGTAGTAGATTAAATATAATCATCCAAATTGGTAGCTATTGTTATTAAGAAGTAATCCAATTTATTACTAAGCCAATCCGATACACACTATACTATCTATAATATAGATAGTTATACTTTTTTGAAACAAAATATGTACACGAAAGTAGACAAATAAGCACAGTGGTAGAAAAAAATAATTTTAACCCTGTAGTAAAGTGCTAGGAAAATTACAGACCGAATTTTAGTAAACCTATGCAAAAGCATACAACCCGAACAATAACTAAATAATAAATTAGTGGAAATAGATTTTTTTAAGTCGAAACTTGGAAAACTGTGCCGTCTAACCGCCACCTTTCTATCGATTGTGACGTCACTCGGTTTTCAGGACGCAAGCTCAACATGGCGCTGAAACTCAACATTGAGGGTTTCGGTTTTCAGTATTCCCCGTACTCTGCGTCAAAAAGGGCTTTGCGCAAATTCAAGGCCAACGCGAACGTGCATTTTTGAATGAAACTATCGCGAATTTCGAAAATTTATAAGCGCTCCACCGTGAAAACTCTATTTTTCTAAAAAGCACGCCAGGAAAACGTGTAGATTTTAAACAATCAGTGACACTTCGCATTTTTTTAAATAAATATTTATAAAGAAGTGGGTTTGGCTCCGTAAAAATATTCCGGGTGAATCGCGATCTATATCGAGTGGACTGGATTTTTTTAACGTTTTTGATGACTTTCATGCGGTATTATGACGTTTGAATCCGTGGGAGATCTGAAAATGAGAAAGTTTTTTTGTGGAAAGTTAAGACTGAGATAACATGAGCATTTGTGTACAAATTGTAAGTGTCATATTGCACTATTAGACCTGTCAAAATATTTTATTGCATTATAATGAATGGCGGTAACAGCAAGATATTTGTTTAATTTTATAAATTGGAAATTGTTATTTAAAGATATACTAAATGACATAGAAAATGTAACGCCGAGTAGGGAGTGCTGTAATTTTGACCATTCCTTTATCATGTCCCATACATGTTCGATGGGGGAAAGGTCTGGAAATCGGGGAGGTCACTAAAGCAGATTTACACTGGATCCTTCTAAAAAGTCTAAACTAATACGTACGACATGGCGTCGTGCATTGTTCTGCTAAAAAAGTGGATATTGCAATGTTTTTAAAAAGGGAAGCTATTGTGGCTATTGTATTGGCTATAGCGCTTGACAAGTCATACTACCTCGAATGAACACTAATTATGACCTGCTGCTCTAAGCAATGGCACCCTTTACCATTACACTTAAAGTGCGATGAATGAGACTAAGTTTCATTCCATATTTCATTCAAGTCTTTTCCTGCCTTATACCAATCGTTGCCGACGATACTGTGGGCTCAGAGGTAATATAAGATCGGAACGGTATGAAAACAGTCCAAAAGACCTTATCTGACGATAAACTGTCCTCATTTTTATTGCTCTTCCGATAACATCAAAACCACTGGTTTACAACTGCCCTTGTTGAGGAAAATCGATCTCAAATAACGATCCTGTTGTTATTTACACAGAAAAAAACATATTATCAAATAGAGTATTTAGATATTTTTATTTATATTTATTTAAATTGAGATTACCGATTCTTATTTGAAGAAAGCCACCTTAAAAGAAATATTTCAAAATGATTAATAAAATTATTTCATATCCTCAGAATATATTTTCACTTTAAAAATACAGTGTAAAGCTAAGACTTTCATGATTTTGGTTTAACTTCTTTGTTCTTCAGTTTAAAATAACATATAATTATACTTTGAATTTCAGTTACTTTTAAAATAAAAACTGGTCATTTACAATTAAAATGACATATCATTTAAAGAACGCGTCCTGTATGTTCAATTTGAAACATTTGGATTGCTCAATTTGAGAATATATTTGCAATATAATCTAAATATAAAATTTTTGAAATTCGGAAATTATCATTTCTAGAAAGTCCACCTACGATGTACCCCGATTGGCTCCGGAAACTGGCGGTGCTCGGTTTGCCCGGTCATTCGTGTGATTATAGATTAAGATGAATGGTATAGCGAAATGTAATCGGACTGTTCTCGTCTCGTTGCCCGTGTTTTTGTTTTGGGTATTTGTACGATTAAATAATGGGAGTTGAAGACATTTTACAACAGTGGGGATGTGATAGTATTACCCAAGCCTTCAAAGGTAAGTATTTACACCATTGTTTTATAAAACTGTTGTCCAAAAAACCAAGGGTCGATAGATCTCAATTGTCACCAAAACAGGCATTTTTATTTAGATAAACTTACCTATAGGAGCATACGCTTTTGTTTCGTAACTAAACATGTTTATATAAAATGATAGATATTAACTGATTAAAAACACTACTAAGTACATTGTATAAACCATTAATATTGTTACAGGCTACAGAATATGAGTACAGAGTGTGATAAAATTCAGTATACCTAACAAACAATATATACATATACCTTCCTACATGTCTAATAAATTGTATATGTTTAGGCATTATTTTTAAAATAAAAATTTCTTATTTAACTATTCAAAAAGTATTAAATGGAATTAAAAGACATTGGCTCCCGTTACATTTTTTAAAACTTGCCAGGTAGGAATATGGATAAATGAAATTGACTAAAGCTATTCTAAGCAAACTGCTTTTAGTTAAGTATATTATTTTAAAACTTTGACTCCCTGTAGCCTGTAGGTTCCCCAAACTGCACCTAGTTGAAAAAAATTCATACAAATAAAATTTATAATAATAATACATATTATGTATCTTGCTTTCTATATATTGTATAAGCCTGAGTATATTTACCTTTTTAGTTAATTGTTTAGGAGTACCTAGTAAAACCTAGTATACGTTTTGAGAGACAGTTTTTTGAATTTATTATATTTGAAACACTTTGTACTTGTAGTTTGTCGCCCCGGTATAAGTATAGGAGTTAATTTACTTTTAAATTAAATTTTAACATGCATTTTATTTATATTTTATTTTTATTTATCTGTATGTTGGTATACCCACCTATTTACTTATTACAGAAAAATGTGTTGCTTAATATTTCAATTTTAGCATTTCGAATGTTTGTTTTTTTAGAAAATGTCATAGAGGAAGACCAGTTGCCAGAGTTGTCCGAAGGCCTGCTTAAAGAACTAATCCCGTTGGTTGGGCCTTGAATGGTTCTTCAAAGAAAAATAGCTGAATTGATTTTTATTTCGTTATGAAGTTGAGAACAAGAGTGTTTCTTTTTCCAAGAAAGTAGAACTTAAAGTTAATTCTTCTATAACAAAAAATATATTTTGTTATTTAACAGATTTTTAAAAAGCTTCAGCAAGATATTTTTTTAATAAACGTTAAGATTTTTTACCTGTTGTTTTTTTTGTAGTTGTCAGCGAAACCTGTTATAATTATAATGGACTTTTCTAACATAGCGAAAAAACTTTAAATAAATTTTATACCTATATTTATGTGTATGAAAAAGTAACCGTATATTTTTCGTATTTCCAATTTTAATGAAAGTAACGTTGTTTAGGTCAACAGTGTTAAGGTCATATACAACATTATTTTACTAAAATTGGCTGAATACGGAAAAAAATCCGGTCATCTTAAAAAAAATGTGTTCAGTTATTAGTGCAGCAGCTTCTCTTTAAACGTATTATACAGCGTGTAACAAATTCAAGTGTATGCATGGGGATCTTAAAAACCGTAAGAGATACGAGGTTGGTTAAATTAAGGTAAAGTTGCGCATTTACTTGCCCTACAAAATGCCGTTTAAAATGTGTAATTTTTCCGAGTAGTTCCAGAGATATACGAAAAAAATTAAATTTTAAAAAATTTATCTTTTTTTCTAACCTTATTTATTGACCGATTTTAAAATTTATAACACATTTACATAGCCACTTTATTTCCGCTAAATATTAGTGTTTTTGGATTTGCCATTCAACGTTTAATTTTATGACGACCATCATCAACTTTATTTTTTCTTGTGAACGTGGATTTTTTTTTAGTTTTGAGTTTCTTATTGAATGACCTTTTCAACGATGTATCACACTTGCATATCAGATTTGTGGTTCGATACTTAGCTCAAGAAGTAATGCGAATGAATGAGATCCTATATGGCGTACACAAGAAAAAATAAAGTTGATGATGGTCGTCAGAAAACGACACGTTGAATGGCAAATCCAAAAACACTAATATTTAGCGGAAATAAATGGCTATGTGAATGTGTTATTAATTTTAAAATCGGTTAATAAATAGCGTTTAAAAAAAAAATAAAATACATTTTTCAAAATTTTGGTTTTTCCCGTATATCTTTGGAACTATTCGGAAAACTGACACATTTTAAACGGCATTTTGTTGGGCAAGTAAATGCGCAACTTTGCCTTAATTTAACCGACTACGTATTTCATGGTTTCCAAAATCCCCATGGGTACACTCGAATTTGTTACACCCTGTACCTATTTTAGTTCTAAAAATGTAAGCTTAATAAACCGAACATGTTAAAATTATTAAATTAAATAGTTAATATTTTCATTTTATTATTACAATATCACTAAATAAAACAAAACCTACTTATACCAAAAATTTGCTATAATAAAATCCAAAATTTAAATATTTAATTTGAGTATATCATATTCTTAGAAATACAAATTGTAGGCTCAGATTTAAAGTACGATATTTTATTTTAAATAGGGCGTAATTTTGCTTTGAGAAGTTGTGTTTTTATTTTAAACATACTAACATTTCCGAATTAACTTTTCAGATTCGGTAGAATCTTCGATATAACAAAATCATATATTTATTTCTAAAGAAACTTTCGACTTATGCTAAGCTACTGATATCTTCATTCTAAATCTTTATAGTAACAATTTGATTCAATTGCATGCATAAAAATAAATCTTTCATATGTTACAAATAACGATGTGTGTATTTAATTTAAATAAATTTAAATGAAGATTTTAAATTCTCAAGTTAAAACAATATAGTCTTGGGGATATACAAAGCTAAGATAACCTTAAACTAATATTATTATGCTTAAATTTAGTATATTCTTTTTTCCGTGTAGTCTGTCTTTGGCGTCCAATACCTTTAACTCGTCGATGTTGGCCTTCTTGGAACCACACTCGGCAACATCTTATTATAGTAGCTTCGTTTCAATTTACCCGATTAGCGATTTCTCCAAAAGAAAATCCGGTTTTACGTAACCCGTTCATCTGACCCCTCTCAAACTCGGAAAGGTTAATGAAATTAACGCGTCTGCGAACTCTAGGCATCATTATGCAATGAAACAACAATGAAACAAATGGAACGAAACCAATCCAATACGAAAAAATTTATGAATATTAAGTAGACATGTTCATATTGTTTGGATCATTTTACAAAAAAACTACAGCTCAGGATTCCTTTAAAATTTTATCAGTATACTTTCATGAAAGCAAATATGTTTACAGGTTTAAAATTTAATTAATAATTCTGGGTGGTGCATGTGACTTAGTATATTATATATCAGGTTGTTCAAAACATTTTGTCGTTCGATAAGAAAAACACGTTTTTGTGGTTTAAAATACATTTTATTATTTAAGATAATCTTTCTGAACTTCAATACACTCCCAGTGATTTTCTAATCTAGGAATAAAGTCGGCTCCCACAGATGATTTTTTGAGATATAAGAACATCTAGAAGTCAGAGGAAGCTAATTCAGGCAAAGCGGATGATCGTGAAAACAATTCCAAGTTGATAAAAAATGATTTTTTTTCTTGAGTAAAATAGATCTTTTTTTTACATTTTTTTTTCATTAAACTTATTTAGCCTATTGTTTTATTAGCTTAGAGGTAGTCCATGGATAAAGTTCCTTTTGTATCCCAAAAATCTAATGCTAACATCTTTTTGGTCGATTTCTGGATCCCAACTTCGGATCCGAAGTACTGGGTTCACACCACTCTTTGACCTTTTGATTTGAGTAAGGATTATGGTACAGATCAGAGTCTCATTCATGATGATGCCCGAAATCTTTGTTACCCTTTCCAAAACGCTCTAAATTTTGCTCCAATGTATGTTGGTTCGGTTGATAGCATTAGTGTTACACAGTGGTTCAAGGGTAGAAAAAACAGCTTTTTAAAATGCCAAGCTTAACTTTGGAAAAGTATTAATTATTCATTATATTGAGCAGAGAGGTTGATCAGAAAGGGACGTGGAGGAAGAGCTTAAGATCCTAAAGAGTACTATTCATTTCGTTAAAA
Source organism: Listronotus oregonensis (assembly GCA_019359885.1). Taxonomy (NCBI): domain Eukaryota; kingdom Metazoa; phylum Arthropoda; class Insecta; order Coleoptera; family Curculionidae; genus Listronotus; species Listronotus oregonensis. Next base: position 35,608 of record JAHBCN010005562.1, on the reverse strand, counting down.
ATAAATGGCAGGAAACACACTCTTTTGAGATAAGAGCTGGAAGTGGTCGCCCCAAACTATCGAATCAAGAACAAGACAATAATTTAGGTAATGTTTGAGAAACCAACCATTTAAATATGTAGTTACAGCAAAAACGGAAAGCAATTTTCCAGTATCGGTTAGAACGGCAAACACAGGCTTCAAGGAACACGATTTAATAAAAAATATACCCAAAAGGACAAAAGTAGTGGGCGATTTTCGGTAAATGTTTGGAAGTGGCTGAGTGCACCAGGACTTGGTGTATGCTATTTTATCGAAGGAAGGTTCAATGGGGGTATATATATATATATATATATATATATATATATATATATATATATATATATATATATATATATATATATATATATATATATATATATATATATATATATATATATATATATATATATATATATATATATATATATATATATATAAAAGTGGAAGGGTAGTCTTGACCGACTAGTTGAATACAAATATTCCAAATTCTTGGGGATTCGGTCTAGGGCTGAAGTAAAACTCTTTTATTACTAAACGCCGAGCTTTCGGAAATTTATTTTTTTCCTTTTTCAAGGCTACAATATAAAGAAAAATCTTTTACAATCAAAAAATTAATCTACAAATGCAACTTATTGTTTTAAAACGGTAATATTTAACAATAAAACTTAAGTGCAAAGTGAGTTTTCTTAAGGCTAGAGTCATTATAAGAAACATAATCAATTTATTGTTTTACATCCTAGTGCTCATAACTTTTGAATTTAATTTTTTTTAACATTTATACATTTTAGTGTTTTCTAGAACATCTTGAGAAATACTGTTAAGTTAATACATATTGAAACCAATATCAGTAGTGGTATTATCAGGACAACATTCCTTTGTACGGTTTTTTTCTTTTTTTGTTATTTCGTCGAACAAATATGTATGAATGTCGGAAATTTTACAGAAAATTCTTTTAAAAATTATTTAGGATTTTTTCTTTTTTTATATTTTATTATACAATTATTATAAAAATAAGGATGGATACAAAAAAAAGTTTTTCACTAAATTAATTATCGTTTTGTTTTAAGTTTTCTAAGAGGCCAGAATAAATTATGCTCAGATCGTCAATATCTTTTCTTTTATTCATGCAACAACTATCCAGGAAAATCTCCACCATTTCTAAAAACTGTCTTTTGTTTTTGTTCTTTTCTGTATTAAGTATCTTTGCATTAGCAAAATCTATGTTATGATTTGTCATAAGGACATGTCCTGATAGGGTACATGTTTTTTTATTGAGTCTGCAATCGCTCTTATGTCTGGTAATGCGTTGCTGTAAAACAGTGGAAGTTTGTCCTATATAGTTACTGTTGCATTCTATGCATTGAAGAGAGTAAACAACATTCGATTTATTTAAATCACTATCTGTATCTTTTAGCCTGGAAAAAGTGTTTCCAATTTTTAAAATTTGTTTTCCACTTATTTTAAGGCCTGTATGTTTAGTTAAAATTTTTGCTAATTTGTGAAAAGTTTCACCGCAATATGGTAGTGAAAAATAATAAGAGGGTTGATTCTTAGTTGATAAGGCACTAATATTTTGAGAAATGTTAGTTGGTTGGTTATTATTGGATAAAAAAGATGAGCTTTCTAGAGAAATAGCCAAACTGTGTTCATTGTTCGGAAGATTGTTAACTTCTATTGTTCTATTGTTATTGTTTAAATTATTAGTATTTATAGAATTATTTAAAAATTTATTAAGTAAGAATTTTGGATAGCCATTGTCTAATAAGATAGAGTAGAGCTTTTTTATGTTTTTATTAATATATGATGGATGACAAATTTTTTTTATTCTGTTTTTTAATGCTAGAATAAGATTGATTTTCATTTTTTTGTGTGGTATGAATGATAATTCATATATCTACCAGAAGTATGTTGGTTTTTGATACCAGTCTACCTTTATTACATTGTTTTCTGTCCTTATTAGTTTAGTGTCTAAAAAGGGGACACTGTTGTTTGTTTCACGTTCTATAGCGAACTGAATCTTGTTGTTATAGCTGTTGAAAATGTTTAGTATTTCTTCAACGCCATTGGTAGGAACAGAAGTTACAATGTCGTCGACATATTTTTTTAAAAAAGGCAGCTGGAAACTTAATTTTGGGATACATTCTTCTAGCAAGTTATCCATAACATATTGTGAGGCAATGGGTGACATTGTAGCTCCCATAGGCGTACCCAAGATTTGTTTATAAAATTGATCATTAAATTTCCAAAAGGTTGTGTCAAAAATCAGTTCTATTATCTCCAGAAATTGATTTTGTGTTAAATTGGTATTATGTGATATTTGTGGCCAGTGTTTAATAATACTTTTTTTTTATTAGAATGTAGGGAATATTACTATATAGTGACACTACGTCAATAAGTTGCATTTGTAGATTAATTTTTTGATTGTAGAAGATTTTTCTTTATATTGTAGCCTTGAAAAAGGAAAAAATAAATTTCCGAAAGCTCGGCGTTTAGTAAAAAAAGAGTTTTATTTCAGCCCTAGACCGAATCCCCAAGAATTTGGAATCTTTATATATATATATATATATATATATATATATATATATATATATATATATATATATATATATATATATATATATATATATATATATTAAGCTTGATTGTTTCTTGGGTATGAGGTTTTCTGTATAATTCAAACAACAATATTTCTTTACGTTTCGCACCTACATGGAGGGCTTTTTCAAAAGATTTTTTTATTATATTTTCATGATTTTAAAAATATCATCTAAAAAAAATATATCATCAGGCATACAACTTAAAATAATAATATAGAGATATAGGACAATTTACATTTTTAAAAATTATGCAGTCAATTTATTTCATTATATTTACGTGCAATAACAATTAAATACTAACAATTACATGATAAGACAATATTTTAAAACTCAATAACAATTTATTTTATTGTTGTTTACTTTTTTATTAAATCAATAAGTACGTACCCTGAAGAAACATATTGTTGGCATCATTTATAACAGGTAGATGCACACTGTCGGTAGCCGGAAGGATGAGTATTTTAATTTGTGTTTTTTATAGTAAAAAAAAATATTTAAGAAAATTTATAAATACGAAAACAATTTTAAAGATGCTTATGCTATGTAGTCCAGACAATTTTCAATTTGTAGGGACAAGTTTTAATTTTTTTTTATTTTTTAACTAAGAGGTTTTTTTCCATAAGGTGACTTCCTTTAACTATTTAATTAAATTATAATATATTTGGCTTAGGTTGTCAATGTCTTTTTTGTTGTTTACGCAATTGTTATTTTTTTTTTATATGAATCATTTCCTTTATAGTAAGTTTATGGTAGTTTTTGTCAAAATCCAGTATTTTAGTTTCTGTAAAGTTAAAGGTATGTTTGGTTTCGTGTTCGTGTTTGTGTAATGCGGTAGAAGCGGATTTTTGGTATTTGTGACCATTTAAACGATTGTTAAGATGTTGGGTTGTCATACCTATATATTGGTTTGGACAATTTGAACACGGAATTGCATAAACAACATTTGACTTTGTTTTGTGAGGTGTTTGACTTTTAAATTTTGTAAAAAACTGATTTACTAAGTTCTGTCCTTTGTGACATACCGTTATTTTATGTTTATTTAGAATATGTTTAATTTTTTCTGATAAATTATTTGTATATGGCATAGCAATATATTTTTTATCTTTCACGTTTTCTTGTTTATTGTTAGAGGTTCCTTTGTTGTAAAATTTGTGTATTCTTTGTTTTATTAGTTTGTTAATGAGTTTCTTGGGAAAATTGTTATTTTGTAGAACAGCTCTGACCTTATTTAGTGCTATTCCTCTGTATTCAGGAGATGTTAACTGAATTGTCCTATCTGCTAATCCTATAATGACACTATGTTTTTGATTTGAAGGGTGGTTTGAATTATAATTTAGGTATCTTCCAGACCATGTTGGTTTGGTGTACCAAATTGTTTTTAATTTGTGGTTATCTTTATTTCTTATAATTGTCATATCTAAGAAATTTATTTTGCCATTTTGTTCGGCCTCAAGGGTGAATTGCAGTTTTGGGTTATATGAGTTAAATTTGTCTAACACATCGATAGTTTTATCTTCTGGAACAGCCATAATACAATCATCGACATATCTTTTAAAAAATATAATTGGAATATTCAAATTTTTTATGACCTCTTCTTCCAAAAATTCCATGACCAACTGTGCAATTGTCGATGAAATTGGGGCACCCATTGCACATCCGTCAAGTTGCTTATAAAAAGAATCATTATACTGAAAGTAATTACTGGTAAGAGTAAGCTTTACTGCCTCAATAAAATCGTTTTGTGAAAGAGAAGTGTAATTTCTAAGGATGTCCCATTTTTCCTTTAGGATATGTGATACAAGATTTGTTGGAATATTTGTTTTGACTAAAACTACCATAAACTTACTATAAAGGAAATGATTCATATAAAAAAAAATAACAATTGCGTAAACAACAAAAAAGACATTGACAACCTAAGCCAAATATATTATAATTTAATTAAATAGTTAAAGGAAGTCACCTTATGGAAAAAAAACCTCTTAGTTAAAAAATAAAAAAAAAAAAAATTAAAACTTGTCCCTACAAATTGAAAATTATCTGGACTACATAGCATAAGCATCTTTAAAATTGTATTCGTATTTATAAATTTTCTTAAATATTTTTTTTACTATAAAAACACAAATTAAAATACTCATCCTTCCTTACCGACAGGTGCATCTACCTGTTATAAATGATGCCAACAATATGTTTCTTCAGGGTACGTACTTATTGATTTAATAAAAAAGTAAACAACAATAAAATAAATTGTTATTGAGTTTTAAAATATTGTCTTATCATGTAATTGTTAGTATTTAATTGTTATTGCACTAAATATAATGAAATAAATTGACTGCATAATTTTTACAAATGTTGTCCTATATCTCTATATTATTATTTTAAGTTGTATGCCTGATGATATATTTTTTGTAGATGATATTTTAAAATCATAAAAATATAATAAAAAATCTTTTGAAAAAAGCCCTCCATGTAGGTGCGAAACGTAAAGAAATATTGTTGTTTGAATTAACAAGAAAACCTCATACCCAAGAAACAATCAAGACTTAATTAGAATAAATGGTTTAAGAAATTTTTGAAAAAAAAAAAATATATATATATATATATATATATATATATATATATATATATATATATATATATATATATATATATCCTTCCTTCTGTACTGGGTCGATTTTCAACAAAAATTTGATCTTTCAGCAAGATAAGTGTTCCGTTCATACGGAGCGGCAACTCGAGGAATGGATGGAAGAGCGGAGGAGTCCGGATTTAAATGTTATGGAAAATGTTTGAGACTTATTAATTCAAAAATAAATAGGGAAAATGAGTTTAGGTCGCAAAATGTAAACGAACTTAAGGATAAAATTTTAGAGGTGTGGAATTAATTACGAGGAAATCCGGAGTACGCCAGGGTTTTGGTCCATTCGATGCCTGGAAGGCTCAACTCTGTCTTAGAAAAAAACGGTGCTGCAATAAAATGTTAAATTTGTTTGGAAGGATATTTAAGTTGGTTAGAATTTATTAAATTGTTAATTAATTTTTTAGTTTTTATAAAATACAAATGTTTTTTTACCTTTTGCTTTATTTATAGCAATTAAAAGTAAAACAAGTTAAAAAAGAGCGATTTACAAAAACTGGCAGAAAATTCAAAATTTGACAATTTTTTTGTTCAAGATTTAATGTTCGTCACTGTACTTATTGGGTCCAAACCCTCAGTCTACATGTAAGTTACTTGGCAAAGTTCGTATAGTCTTCATTTAACAAAGGAATATTTACATGTCACTAACCATGTCTAAAGAAAAATATTGCGGTGAAATAATAAAACACTTTTTACTAGTTTTTATTTTATAAAATACATAAACGGATACGCACCGTCGCACACGAAAACAAAAGACTCCGGCTATGCTCCAAATCTGAATGTGTTGCCAATTTTTTATGGCACATACTGGTTTTTCTTTAAAATTTCCCGGGGTTTTGACAGTTTTGTTCATGGTGGTTTAGACATTTTTTGATCTAATAGTCCATTGCTGTGTTCTTTCTTTATTCTTTAAATTTCCTTGGATTTACCTCTATCTGATTTCTGGATATTCCTGCATCTTAAAAAAATTCGGGCCTGGGAAACAGGAAGAGGTAGTAGGAGCCAGAAATAAATTCATAAATTAAAAAATTACTGGAAAAAAAGTATTAAGGTTTAGGGAGATAATATTAAATACAAAAAAATATTTTAAAGCAAAAAATAGGGACTTTTCTTATCGATTGACAAAACTCATTGTACAACCATAGCCTAATAAAAAATCTATATTTAGGATTAAGTCCATTTTGCAAATTAGTTACTATCGTGTTTCTCCTTTAATCCCTAATTGGGAAAGCAAAAATTAGCATAAATTTCATTAGTCTGACCGAGAGAAGCAATTTTCCGACTTGTTTTCCACTTCGCTAACATTAATGCTTAGTTAATGTTTAGATAGCACAATAAAAATTATACTTGCAGAATTTTAATTAACTTTTAGAAAAACTGTTTACATAAATAATAGGACAATTTCTGGATTTAAAAAAATAAAAATAAAAAAACTTTACAAGAAATATAAGATTTAAAAACTTTCCAGGCCTTTTTAAGGAAATTTTCTTAAACCCTTATAAAAAAAATTAATTTTTGGGAAATTTTTCCAAAGGGTTAAAAAAATTTTGGTAAGCCAAAATTACCAAAAGGGGTAAAATTTTTTCCAATGGAAAAAAAATTTTTTTTTAATTTTTAAATTAAGATAATTTTTAACCCATTTTTAATGGCATTTTATCAAAACGCAAGAAAAAAAAAATAAAAATTTTAACCCAAAAAAATTCTATTTAAAAATGAAAAAATTTTTCAAAAATTTTAAAAAATAACCAAAAAAAAAACTTTAAAAAATTGGGTAAATTTAGAAATTCCCCCGATTTTTTCCCCAAAGGGTTTGGGGGTTTTTTGGGGCTAATTAAACTTTTTTTTTTTAAGGGGTTTTTTTTGTTTTTAATCAAAAAATTTAAAAAAAATAACCTTTTTTTTAATTCCCCTTTTTATTTAAAGTTTTATTTATACTAAATTAAACAATATTTTTTTTTTGAAAAATTTTGTTTTTTTTTTATATTTATTTTTACCTTTTTTTCAATAAAATGCGAAGTTTTAAAGGCCGCGGCCATATTTTCTAATAAAATCCCCAGTGTTTTATTTTATAAATTGTGGCGTGTGAAAGTGGAAGTTTACAACTAAATGGCAAAAAAGGTGCAAAATAAATAAAAAAACCCAGATTTTAAAAGTAGTTTATAAAATGCCAATTTGGTATACACATCAAGAACTATATGCAAAAAAGAGGAATGGTGTAAATAAGGTTAGTTTATTTTCTAACTTTGATGATGCATATCTCGAAAACGCCACGTATATATCTATATATATATATATATATATATATATATATATATATATATATATATATTATATATATATATATATATATATATATATATATATATATATATATATATATATATATATATATATATATATATATATATATATATATATATATATATATATATATATATATATATATATATAATTTTTTTTTTTGATACATATATGAAATATTGGCTCCACTATTGAATTTACAACAAAATTGTATTAGACTATTTTGAAGACGTTGATAAGATTAGCTCATATTCTAAATTTCTTTTTTCTGATAAGGCAATTAAAAGTTATTTAATGAAAACTATTTGTAAAATCGTTGCATATCTGCTACATACCTTAATGAATGGTGATCGTTGTGTGTAATTTTAAGTATTTTATACCTAAAAATATCAAAGGCGCCGCCAGGAAGAGATCGTCCTGCCTGTTAGTTACGCTGTGCCACAAGTAAATATGTCACATGGTACCTTGCAAAAATTTGTTTAGAACCAAAATAAAACAATTATGGGATTCACCCACAGCCCAGTCACCCCACTCCCAATTAAAAGTTGTTAAAGGCAGATGGCGCTTTAATCATTTTTGTTGCAAAATGAACAATTGTGAATACAAGAGGCGCAATTTAAAAGCGAAGAACAATACGCGATCAGTTACGAAATCAGCAGTAAGGTGGAGATAGTGGCAGTAATTTAAATGCAAATATTCGCATTCTTCGCTTGGAAACATTCGCGGCTCACATCTCTACACATAGTAAACTCTGTCATGTACAAACTTGCATAAGATATAATCTTGACAAAATGGTGAAAGATTTCAATGAATTACATTGTTGTAAATTTACTAAAAGTTTCCCTTAATGCTGCTTTGGTGGTAACCACTTTATCTATGGTGGTAACCGAAGACCCAATGTCGGGCATAAATTATAACACTACAAAAGTTACAGGCGAGAGCCAAAATATGGTATTTAGTAATTATAAGTTTTGGAAAGTGTTGAACATAGGATGTTTCAAATTTATGGGTTTACTTATTTAAGAGTAAAATTATTAAAAAAATATTTATTTTGTATTTTATGCATTGTATGTAAGGAAAGGGGCGCGCGGCCATGTAGTGGAGTAAAATTTGGAAGAAAAGTCGCTTAGTTATCGAGAAAAAAAAACCGGCGTAGAACCAAACCAGACTTAGTGGGATTCTTTAATAAGGTAATCGTGTACACGAAATCACTTTTACGACATTTTTTAGTGGTCGAGAGCTTTTTTATTTCGAAAAAACCCAAAAAAATTCGGTTTTCAATAAAACACGCATTTCAACTTCTCCACTGCTATATCTTTAATAATATTCATGCTATCAAGTTAATTTTTTTTTAGATTAAAGTAGACACAATAGCACTTCAAACAGCGTCCCACTTTAAGCTGATATTTTTTTGTTAAATTTTTAAAATAGTACGAAACTCAAAATTGTTATTTTTAGTAGCGTTATTTTAGGCAATCGAGAAAAAAGTTTATTATTGAAAATTTATACATACATGCTGATACAAATTGTAGCTAATGTTTAAAAAAGTTTTTAAAACAAAAATTTTTAGATTCCTTTTTATAGTATTGAGTTAGTGATATTTTTTTAACGGCCAAAGTCATATTTTGCGCGCTTGGCTTAGCGAGCCGGCTGACTACAAAGATCTTACGGTCCCGGTGGAAGTGTAGTAGGTAGTTAAAGTTGTATCAACAGATTTAAACGCAGATCTAAGTTGTTTAGAAAAGAAAAAAATTTAAATATCCAAAACAGGTGGGTAGATTTTTAAACCCATACAAAAATATCAATCATTGTTATTAATTACCCACCTAATTAGTAGGTTTATTCAACTTTTTTTATTGGTTGCTTAAAGAAAACCACCCAGGGATTCTTTTTTTTTTTGATTATACATTCAAAACTTCATTATTTTTTAAACATTTTTAGCAACAAAAAATTGCGGATGCTTTATGTCTTTTAAATAAATTTAGAAATATAGTACTAGGGCTTCGTTAAACATCTTTTTTAAACAGGAATATATAATTTTTTTTTTTTTTTTTACATGTCTGAATGCTGCTTGAATAAACAATGTTGCCAGACTTTTTGTAATAATTTGTTATTATTGAAGGTTGTTTTTTATATAAAAAACTAACTAGAACTAACATGCAACAACTTTCAAACTATGATCTAGTTCTGGTTAGTTCCGGTTAGATTTTCCTCGTTAAATTGTATTTTTTTTTAATTATAAATGCGCCGTTCTGGTCAGTCATGATTAGTGCTGGTTAGTTAAAGCGGCTTTTTATCTTCCCTAATTATATTTGTAACTGGCTTGAATTTCAAATATTTTTGATTTAATGAAAATTATCCATATGGTAACGGCAAAGTTTTTTATTATAAATTAATAATATTTTCGTTTAGCAACACTGTAAACGTAAATAGTAATCGTAAGTAAATCGTAAATAGTTAAAATAAAATGTCAAATAATGACCAATTATTAGAATTTTTATTGCGCTTTTCTTGGTGGAAACCACATCATCCGCATTTTTTTGCCTTTAATAATAATACTTAAAGTATATTTTATATTGCAAATTTAAAAATCGTCCAATTCCGTGGGTGATTTTTTTTACAGACCCAAAAATGTAATATGTAAGTAGTTATTTAGGTGCTTCATTAGTAGCATTTTGCGTAAATTTAATCCATTTCTGCCTTAAATTCTTTAATAATGATATTGCAGGAACGAAATTTACACTCTACAACATTTAGTCCTTCTTTCACACAAGTACATGTTGGAAATTCAATTTTGAATTGACATAAAGCCATTGCACTACGCATTGTGCAGCAGCTCTTAATAAAGTTTAAATTTTGGACATTTCTTTAGGAAGTTAAAGATCTATCTGAACATCACTACAATACTTGCAGAAAAAGGTAGATATTGTCGAACTATTTTCGGGTAGGTTCGGAAACAATTTTCCTATTTTTGTGCGATTTTATGTTTCTTTCAGAGATGTAGTGGCTGTACCATAATTTATGATATTTTTCATCAAACGCAAATAAATCTTTATAGCCACGTAATTTAGATATCATATTAATGTCGTTTCTATTCCTGGCAGCTTTATTACTTTTTTGATAGGTAGCTTTTCTACTACCTAAAAAGATTCAGTGATATGTAAAAAAATAAATACCCTAAACATGATTTATAAGGATAAAATTGAAATTCGTATTTTGTTTCAGTACAAAATATATACTAATATAAAGGTACCAACTATACTATGTAGGTACATAATAATATTTAAATTACTTATTTAAACAGATTTTTTATTTAACTTTTCTTCTTTTTATTTTTACTATTGTTGCAAAAAAACACATTTTCCTAATATTAAAAGTATCGCATTTAAGTTTAGTGTCACAATAATTTGAGACCGGTGCCAACTGTCCTGATTGCAAATTATGATAATAGTTTTGAGAATCTGTGAAGATTTACGACAGTCTTTATAATATTTTATTTTCATTTCGCCATTTAAAATAACATTTTTTTAACGAAATTTCTTTTTCAATACTAAAACTTGGACTTCCATTGTCTTTATTTGTTAAAATTTTTACAAGTTTCGGTTAGTGATGTATTCTCCAACCGTTTTCAAGTGATAACTTACAATGGAAGTCCAAGATTTTAGTGTTATTGAAACCATTATTTCAAATTTAAAGAAAAATTTCTTTTGTGTTTCCTCCTTTTTTCACCTTGATAGTAATTTTAACCCTTTATTTAGATTTTTAAAAAGATTTGCATCCATCATCACAATTTTTAAATTAATTTTCATTTTTTAAAATTCTAAAAACATACAGCACACTCTAAATTTCGACAATCACCACTACTAATGTATTACTACGCACGCTATCCGCATGCGGGCTATTGGGTCCCGATATACTTTTACGTCTGAAAAAATCGCTGTTGCCAAACGATACGCTCTAGAAAAAAAAAAAATTCAAAAACTTTTGTTATGAATTGGCTATATTTTCTTCGCTGCATGTATTAAAATATTTTCAAAAATAAAAAAGTTTATCGATTGGTGAAAATTTCAATACAAAAAATATATATTTTTAGTTTATCTGAATTTTAAAGGCATGAAAGTGCAAAATGTGCCCAAACAGTTTACAAGGTTAAAAGCGTTGCAGTTTGAGCTTTAATTTGACACAAAAAATTTTTTGGTATCTTTGATACTTTTAAAGGTGGCGGTGGAAACGGAAAAAATATATATATTTTTTTAATTTAAAAAAATCACTTTTTATTAATTTAAAAAGTTCGAGACCACAAAAAAATGTCGTAAAATACGATTTCATGTGCCCGGTGACATACTCAAAGGAACCTAACTGGTTTGACCTGGTTCTACGCCAAAAAAAAAAAAAAGACACGATAGACTCACGAAATCACTCCGCTAATGCGGCAATAAAAAGGAACCGCCACTGAAATGAAACAATAAAAAATAGGAAAAGGTAAACGACTGTCACTATGGAAACTCAAGCAATATATTTTAGGAAATGAAACACGCAATGCGCTTAATTATATGCTTTTGGGTTCATTAGACGCCCAAAAAGGAAATTATTATTTATGCGTCGAATAGTCGAGCGACCAAAAAATAATGGGTCTATTATAAAAACAAAACTTTTATTTTCTTAAATAAGTAAAAAACTAAAAAACTATTTTCTTTTTATTTTTTTGAAATAGTCCATAAAGTCTTAAAGAATTAGCAATAACGCACCTTAAGTATTTATAACCTAAAGTCCAAAATTTCTGTCAGTGACTCATTTAATACCGGCCACCCAATCGACGAAGCGGCTGAATAAAAATCTAACACTAGTAAATGATTTTTAAGCCTATGATATACTTTTCCGCTCAAATAACAGTGAACCGGCCAAAAGTTTCATCGCCACGTTATCATAATTCGCGAAAATAAGTTACCAGCCAGCGATCGCACTTAAAATAGCACGCCAATATGTATTGAACTCATTGTTATCGAGAAAACAATAAAAGTGGCAACACACATTCCTTTGTTTACAACTTGAAGAGACCTGAAAATAAGCGTATCGACAAGATTTTCGTGCTGTTCGATGATTTTATTTAGTTATTATTGATTATGGACAGATCTTGTAAGTTTAAATTTTAATTGCTTTACAGGGTATTTTCTAAATATTATAAATTTCTAATAATTGTAGTATATAGATATTGTTTTGTGCCAATTTTATAATAGTTTATCTTATTTAGTGTATATAATTGTATATAAAGATTTAGTGTTGTTAAGTGCTTTTAATTCTGTAAGCTATGAATATTAACCAACCTTTAACTAGTAATCCGCCTACAAAAAAAACTCAGTTAACGTTAAAGGAACGAATAATGGTTAAAAATGTTTACCATGGATTCGGGAACGAACGAACGAATCCAGAACTAACCACTTTGGATGCTGTAGAGATATTTGCAACTTTAACAAAAGTTTTTTCGCGTACGGTATTTAGAGTTTTAAAAGGCAAAAAAATCAATATTAGTAATTATTCGGATACTGGAAAATGCGATTTTTTCGCTATTTTTTTGCACACTTTTTACTTTTCGATTGTTAAACATGAATCAGAAGCTGTTTTTTTGGCCGCCTCTTATAGTATTTAAAAAAAAAATTGAATTTTTTAATTCCATTTTACGACATATTCCTTTAAATTCTGTCATTTGCACGAAAACATATTTAAAAAACTCATACTATGTTAATATTAAAAAAAAAACACTTAAAAAGTAAGGAAAAAACCTTAATTTTCAATAAAAAGCAGGTAAAACGTTTACGTCCGAATTCAACTCGAAATTCTAAAAATGTTGACCTGTTACCAGGTTGTAATAGTTTTCTTTATGACATTTTTATAAGGTATGCGAACCTTGCTTCGGTCGACCCGCAATGTTTGATCAAAAATATTCTCGATATGGAAATCCTAAATATGGAACACGAAAGACCCGAAATAGTTATTGGATTCTACAAGCTGATGATCTCAGAGCTTTCGTGTTCCTTATATAGTGGATATTTTTGATGAAGCAATGCGTGTAAATATCGTATTTCATACTGAAATTGCAAGATCGGTGGTGAATTGGCAAGTCGGTGTAACTTGGATTGTCTATCGTTCTGCTTTTACATCTTTTTTAATTTATGTTAAGACTAAAATTTTATTACTTTTTTCATGTAGCAAAATAAAATCAGAGAAGGTAGAATTAAAGTAAAAAATGTATTTTTTTTTGGAAAAATCGCCAAAAAAACACAAATTTGTGATCTATGACCTCAAAATAGGAGGTGTGCAAAATTAAGCAAAAAAAATACATTTTTCATTAATCCGAATAATACCAAAATAATATAGGCTTGTTACTAATTTAAAGGCTTGATGAAAATGTAAGAAAATAACTTTTGCTTGTAAAAAATATTTTCATGTTTTGACGAAATGTTATCATTTATTTTCTAAAATGCATACGCCACTGGAATTGATTCCCCTGACCCCACACAACCCGGGGCACTCTAAAAGCGAGCGATGCGTCATTGACAGAAATTTTGGACTTGAAGTATAAGTAAAGCAAGAGACAGTTTATTAACACGATAGAGATTTCCAGTGAAAAGTTTTTGTTTTCTTTAGTTGGACTTTATGGGGGTGTTGCTCTATTGGGAGCCGGTAATGGAGCAATAATATTGGATAATTTCCGGGACAGAAGCCATGAAAATACCTAAAATACGTCTGCGAATATAAAAAGTAAACTTTCTTGTAAGAGTTGCGTCATTAAATTATAAATTCTGGGTAAATTAAACCTTACCCCTAAAAATTGCAGGGAATTTTAAATACGCTATTAGAATTTTCTGCAAATCTCCAAATACCCCAAAAAACCAATGTTAACCAAATTTTAATAAAATCAGCCTTGGGTTCGATAAGTATAAAATTACCAAAAAAATTCCACGTTTTGTACGGATTTTGGTTTTTTAGCTTTTATGAACCTTGTTTTAAAAGAAGCTACCGGTGGGTTGCTGTTTTTTTGTGTGCTGTCTATCAGTTACCTCTGAACTAATTATACTTTATTCGTCGACCCATATCCCGCGTTCCTGAGAGGGCCGCTATAAGGATAATTCTGTTCTGTGCGGCGTCCTGCGGGAACAGTTTATTTCCATCCTGACGTGTGCAATCTTGATCTAATCTGTTTTATTACGTAGCAGCTCGATAATGACAATAATATTTTTTCTTTGTTCAGTCTTAAGACAATATGAATACTTTTGTAAATGTGTCAATTTATTGTCATATAGAATTATACATCTTTTAGACAGTGCATTATAAAATAGGATTATGATAATAGCAAAGAATAATAACAAATGATATGATTTTATATGGAAAGAAGACAATATAATTTTTTATGCAATAAAAATATTTTTAATAACCTTTAACATATTTAAATAATATATAATTAGCCTTTCCTAACAATTAATTAATAACGGACAATTCAAATTTATGAAAAATACCTATATATTTATTTCCTGTTAGTATTAGACGATTAAACTTTTTTTTAGTCATAAATTAAAAATTTTAATTATTAGCAGAACATGGATTTGAAATGTTAAGTGGAGAATTGTCTCTAGTATGGTACAAAGAATTCTTAGTATTATTAAACCAATATTTCTTGTACAGGGTGTCCGGTTATAAATGTAATCCCCCATTAACTTTTTTATTTAACGGTTAGGAAAAAAAATTTAGTATAAAAGTTTAACTGTGTCAAGTAAATTTTTTAAAAAACTTCTTTACACCTATACAGGGTGTTTCAAAAAGTCTGGACGTGGACCTACTTTCTTATTTCAAATGAGTCCCTATTTTTTAATTGGAGATTTGCATTCCTCTTGAAATTTTAAACACATATTATGTAGCATACCCTATATCTTACTTTAATGGTTACATAACAAAATTATCACGCGATATTGCTACGTATGTTGATTTTATTAAGTAGCCATGAAATTTGACATATCCGTCAAATAAACACAGGTAGGTCAAAATTTAGCTATTAACTTTATTAAGAATGTTAAGTATAAATAATGGAAACGTTTAACAAAATATAAAAAAGCTAACAGTGTAGTAATTTTAACATTCTTATTGCAGTAGATGCTTCACATGACCGCCATTCTGTTCAATGCATTTCCTATAAATTATTTCCTGTCTATTAACTGCGTTTCGAATAATATACCGTTTATTATTTAAAATTGCTACTTCTTTGGTTATTCTTTTCCTAATCCTAACTAAATTTAAATTTTTTTCGGCTGATACTTTGCCTTTAAAATATCCCCATAAAAGAGTATCTAAAACTAAGAAATCCGGGCTATTGCTAGGCCAATTTATTGGATCCGATCTACCAATCCATTCTGGAAACATGGCGTTTAAAAATTGAGTTATTGGAACAACATTATGGGGGGGAGCCCCATCCTGCTGCCAGATAATTTCCATATTGCCATTTAAATTATTAACAACTTCAGTTATAATTTCTAAGTATCTTTCTCCATTGAGAGTTTGATGAAAAAAAAATTGGACCAATTATTCTACCATTTAAAACCCCACACCATTTGTGATGCCCAAAATTGTGTATTTTTTCTATTATAATATACCCCAGCAGTAACAAAGGTTGCTTCATCGGTAAATAATATATTGTGCAAGTAATTTATGTCCCTATTTATGTTGTTTATCATGATCTGGCAAAAGATAAGACGCGCTTCTGCCTCAGTAAGCCTTTGAACTGGAGATAGGTATTTTAAATGTATGATAACTATCTTTATGTAACGTGACATTCACTTTCCACTTAGTTTTTTCGAAATCCTTCAAAGCATTTCTAAGCGACTCTTCAAGCTTTTCTCAAATAAAACTAATGCTTATAAGTATGCAAATAATTTTTTGCCACAAAAACGAAAGGTATCGAATTTATTAATACCATACAGGTTTAAGTAAATATCATTGTTATACAAACCTTCGAAGTATAAAAGGATATTTAATTCATTATTTGCATAATCCTCGTCTCTAGGAATTGTTCTCTTTTTTTCTCTTAAATGATGTGGTTTCTTCCACTTTGTCATGGACTCTTTTAAATGTTTGTGCAGCCGGAACAACTCTTTCGCCGCCGTACACACGCCTATATTCCCTTTGAGCCCTTTTTTGATTATAATTATTCTTAACATAAAATTTATAAATGTCTTTTCTTTCGTGCTCAGAATAACCCATAGTAAAGTAATATTTTACCGAATAATTAATTAAAACTAATGCTCAATGTAAAAAAAAGTCATTTGACGTCATGTCAAATTTCATGGCTACTTGACACGGCGACTTGAATACGTAGCAATATCGCGTGATAATGATAAAGCTTATAGTTTTTTGAATTTTGTGATGTAACCATTGTAATCAGACATAGGGTATGCCACATAAAATATGTTTAGAATTTCAAGGGAAATGCAAATCTCAAATAAAAAAATAGGGGACTCATTTGAAATAAGAAAGTAGGTCCACGTACAATATTGCTGTAGGTATTAGGATAAATTGATATTTTATTAATAATTCATACATTTTTCAATCTTTATATGTTAAAATAATTAAATTTGATGTGCGCTATCCGATTTTGTGCCCCCCAGGAAGCTGCGTCCTTGGCCGTAGCCCATCTCGCCACCGCCTAAGTACGGCCCTGGTCTTAACTTCACAAATATATCAAACTGCTATCTTCTGTAAAAAAAATACTTAAAATAATAGATACTGATAATAATTTTCTCAAAAACAAATGCCATTTCTTTCAATCAAATTAATTAAAGCAAAATAAATACATTTTAAAACAAAAAATTCTTGTAATTCATGGAAAAGTACTTATACTATACATAATTTTGTTATATGTTAATTGAAATTTAGTTTAACAAAGACATAAATTACTAAAAGTTTTACACAAATTAAAAAAAGAAATAAAAAACTGTAATAATTCTAAACAACAAACCAGCCTCGTATCGACATTCCGAATATTTTGCAGCCGTTGCTGAACCGCGAAAAATCGGTTACGTTTCGAGAACAACGGATAGTTAATAAGTTAAAGCTTTTAGGAATAGTTTTTAGTTATCACTTGAACACGAATGGAGTTACATCACTAACCAAAACGTTGTGTATCAATTAACAAATAAAGACAATAAAAGTCCAAGATTCTAGTGTTATTAAAGATTATAAATATTGGAATTCTCTTCTTTTTCCCATAGTATAGTTTACTCTAAAATTATGGGCGCTGGTATCTAAACATTAAAAAAAAAATGTTATGAGCGCGGGGCATTGAATGTCTTTACGATTGTAAAAATATGACTTAATAAACCTAACTACGAAGCCATACTACGTATGCAAACATAATATTTTTTTTCCTTAATCGGCTTAAAACTTTTTAATACCGCAATGGAATTTCTATTGTAATTTTACGTATTTTTGCTCGCTAAGCTAAATGTAGTGTTTTTATTTTTAACGAATAAAGAAATCGTGATTTATCGTGCATCCCTACAAATTTTATTTTTTAAAAATAAGTTACCATACTTAAATCCCTGGTACCTGGTTTAGTTCAAGCTATTAGCCATTTTTTTTTTTAGAGTAAAACATTTTACTGATGTAATTTAATCGCGAACCTGTACAAGATTTTTATAAAGAAAAGCAAAAGATATGGTTTTTTGCTAATTCTTATTGGTGCATTTTTATCAGAGAAAAGTCGATAAAACCACTCAAATTGATAACTTTTTAAAAAATTTGTAACTTGGATCCCTCTAAAGTTGGAAAGCTCTTTGAGCAAATGGTTATTTACAGCGGGTTTTTTTAAAAAAGTTGCCCGATTTGTAATTTGTTTAAAATGACAGTTTGAATATTTTGCAGTGATATTTATGACGATTTAGCGTATTAACTTTTACTTCATATCTTATTCTACAACTTGTATATCTTTGATTTTTATAAAAATTTGGTAAAAAGTGTAAAGAAAGGTTTTGAACATTATGCATTGCGCGCTATTTCTACGGCCTCCTGATCGGGACCCCAAAAGGAGCCGAGCGATGCCAAAGTCTCTCCCCAAATTAAGAAGAAGTTTTCTCCTACCATGGACGTAGGCAAGCGTTATGTGCGTTAACCCTCCGAGTCGCGTGGTAGGAGAAAACTTCTCCTTATTCTGAGGGAAAATTTCGGCTCTTTTCGGTGTCCATATCACATTATATGCGTCGCTAGCGTGTTGCATGGAGGGAGTACTTTTTCCCCACAATCTGGCTGTACCGGTTTTTTTACACTTTCACTTTTTTTACACTTTTTGTCAAATGTATATGGAATTCAAAGATATCGTCGGTGTAAAGGTAAAAGTCACCAAGTATAATTTTTTAAAAAGGTAGTTAAACTACTGATACCTGTACCTGTTCTATCATACAAGAAAATTTATTAACTACCTTTAAAACTACTAAACGACCAAACTCCTGGTGGTCAACTACTTAGAATGACAATTTTTATTATTTTCTTCATTCCAATATTTATACAGGGTGTCCGAAAACAACATCAGGAAACTTAAGGTAGTGTTTCTACATTGAAAAAAAAATGCTAGAAAGTTATGTAAGAAAATGTCGAAATCTCCTCCATTACCAAGACCCCATGGATGCAATATAATATAATAAATATCATTTTTTATTTAATTTTTTTGGCATATTTATTTTATTCTTTAACCGATTAAGTTGATATTTGGTATAAGAAACAAGTTTGGTTCACTTTACAATTTAAAGAACAAATTGGTAATTTGTTATTCCGCTAGAGGGTACTTAACCTAAAACATGACACTTATTTCCTTTATAACTTCTCAATTTTAACAGATATCTTCAAATAAAGTATAACATAATTTCTATTGAATTTGCGGTAGGCTCTAGGTGAAACATTGTAACAAATTTAATTTAAAATAAAACACTCGGTGTAAAGTTTCACAAATTTTTATTCAGATAGATCTGACACGTGTTTCGGTCTCACGACCGTTTTCAAAGATCTTTTGAAAATTTGAAAATTAGCCGTAAATACATTCGATTTTGATATTTTCCGTAAACCAACCACAACAGATACAATTATACATGCAAATTCTAACCAGTCTTGGCAAATAAAAATGTCGGCCTTCCATAGGATTATAGGTTATTAAGTGTTCCATTAAGCCAAGAAAACTACCTAAAAGAAGTCAATATAATAAAAACAATAGCTACAAATAATGGATACAGTCCCGCAATCATCAACAAACTGATAAGAAACAAAAAAAATAAAAATATTCAAAAGCATTTTTATACACACATTACTTCAAATGATAGTAAGGCTAAAAAATGGTTCGCTATAAATTATGTCTCTGGTATAAGTAATAAAATTAGCAATAATTTTCGCAAATTAGGAATTAATTGTATTTCAGTTAATAAAAATAATTTGGCAAGGGTTTTAGTAAATAACAAAGAAAAAAGTCCTAAGAATCAACAATCCGTAATATATAAAATATGTTGTAATGAGTGTGACGCAACCTATATAGGGCAAACAGGGCGTTCTTTACAGGATAGAATAAAAGAAACAGAAATTCAATTCTACACAGCAAGAGAAATACGGTTTTGGAACACGCATAGACAATAATCATTTTTTTAATAATGGAGAAAAGTTATTACATAACATTCAGAAGGGTAAACAAATGGATTATTTGGAAAATTTTGGCCATTAAGAAATCTATAAGCAATAAAGACAACTTAACAAATACTCAAACAGATTTTGTAGGTACGCCCATCTTAGACGCTGCAATCAACATAATTTAGTGCCATAAAATGTTTACTATAGGCCATCTGTGTAAGTTTAAGATAATTTTATTTTATTTTTAAGCTCATTCTTCTTAAAAAGATCTTTGAAAATGGTCGTGAGACCGAAACACGTGTCAGATCTATCTGAATAAAAATTTGTGAAACTTTACACCGAGTGTTTTATTTTAAATTAAAAAAGTATAACATGTTAGAGGTAATTATAAACTTAACAATAATGTTCTCCTGATTAATGTCGAAAATCCTTACCGTTCAGCCAGAAAATCGACTTCAAAGTTTTTATGCATTTGAAATCAGTTAAATACGTAATTTAACTTTACCCGCAATCAAGTCGCCTTGATTGAAATTAACATTATCAAGGGTTTGTGTTACTACCGTTAAGTCAATCTGACAGTTGGTTTAGATTTTAGTTTTGAATTCAAAGCAAAAGTGTTGCTAAAACAAAAAATAATATTTTACATCCCTGTCTCTTGGTAATGGTGAAGATTTCGACATTTTCTGACATAACTTACTAGCATTTTTTTTTCAATTTAGAATCACTACCTTAAGTTTCCTGATGTTGTTTCCGGAACGTTGGTTGTAAAATAAAATATAAAATTTAAAAATCTCTTTCTACATTTTAATCGGACAATTACAGATTTACACCAAATTATCCAACATATTAGTGCAACTTTTTTTTAATTGTGGACAGCGCCCATCTTTAGCTCCTTTTATATATATATATATATATATATATATATATATATATATATATATATATATATATATATATATATATATATAATTATTTTTCGGAGAATCAGCTTCGGAAAAATAAGTATCTAAATTTTTTTAAAAGTTTTCAAATTTAGTGGCTATTTCTACTTTTTTCTGCGAAAAATGCACCAAAAAGGTTTAACAATAAATATATTATTTGTTTTTCGATTTTTTACAAAAGTTATATTAACTGCATGGCGATTAAATTACAATAAAATTAAAATTTCTGACTGTAAAAAAAGGTTTTTTTTATAAAAAGCATTTTAGTTTTTTAAGTTCTATGCTCCTTATTTTATAAGATGGTTCTGGTAGTTTGCTGTTTAATTTTATTTACCAAAACAGATATGGAAAACACGTCTTCATAAGTTTTCTATAATCGGCTTTCCGAATGGCTAGTTCGGAGTATAGAAATGGGAAAATCAGCCAGGCTCCTGTTACTATTTGTTTTCTTTCTATCCCATGAAAATGTACATAAGTTTGTATTTGTCATTGCGTTACTTATTTTTTGCCTGCAAATCTTTGTTTACTTATGTGTTTAGGCCTGTTGTTAAATTCAGCAGATGGTATAGCGCTGAAATCTATCGTGACGTCACACTAGATTACCGCTAGTTTTATCCTTGTCCATATACTACTAAAACAACGGCCATCTTTCTTTAGCGCTTTTCCATCAATTAATTTAAAAACGGCTTGATAAAACAGCGATTAGTGCGCACGATTCATCGATGAATTTAACAACACGCCTTTTATTTTTTAAGTCATATTTTAAATGTTTGAATTACCTGTAATTATCTAGAGTGTTTATCTTTAAAGAAATAAATTAAATTATTAAAGTTTAATGTGAGTGCATTTTGTAGGAGAGCACAACTTTGAGGAAACAAAAAAATCCTGTCTTAAACCCCATCAGTGTTTTAAATGTATTTTAGCTGAAAATATGTATACATTTTTAAATATATTTGGACATTGCACTTTAAAATAAAGCATTTTTAATTTTTAGCGTTTTTTTTATTTCTTTTTCAAAATTTCCTCACATTGCTTAAATATTTTAGGATTTTTCAACCAAGTTTCTATTTTAAAAAATAATCTGAACACCTTTTTGGAATTTTCTTAAAAATGTACAAATAATTTGCCTGTATATTTTCCTTCCAAATTTGAAATTTTTTAATAAAATTTCCAAAAACTATTTGAAGCTCTATAACTACATTGCGCCATAAAAATATCGCATCACCTGTATTTTTTATACAAGACTAAGTTTAAACATGCCCTACTGTAAATTGTAAAGGTATGTACACACCGAAAAAACAAACATGAACAAACATTCGTTCTTGTTCACCTTGTTTGTTTGTGTTCTTTGTTTAATGTTTGCGTTATTTTGTCTACATAGCGCAATCAAATATTTGTTCACTCTCGTTTGACCACATGGAAAAGTTATGGATGACGACGATCAAAATTTATTTCTCTTTAGGTATGTACACACCTAAAAAACGAACAAAAACAAACATTCGTTCTTGTTCACTTTCTTTGTATGTGTTTTTGGTTTATTGTTCGCTTTTTCTGTCTACATACCGCAACCAAATGTTTGTTTACTCTTGTTCGACTAGTTAGAATAGTTATGGATGACCATAAAAACAAAAATTCTCTTTGATGTACCGACGTCCACTGTAACATGTGTGAACAAGAACAAACAAACGTTTGTTCGCCGTTTTAACTGTCTACACTGAAGAAAAACGTTTGTTCGCTGATGTTTGTTCTTGTTTGTTTTTTCGGTGTGTACATACCTCGAACATGTATGAACAAGAACAAAAAAACGTTTGTTCGCGTTTTTACTGTCTACATTAAAGAAAAACGTTTGTTCGCTGATGTTTGTTCTTGTTTGTTTTTTCGGTGTGTACATACCTCGAACATGTATGGACAAGAACAAACAAACGTTTGTTCGCGTTTTTACTGTCTACACTAAAGAAAAACGTTTGTTCGCTGATGTTTGTTCTTGTATGTTTTTTCGGTGTGTACATACCTTAATTTCTCCTCTAATAAAGGAGTTATCAAGATAAAAAAGTTTAAACGTTAAAAAACAGAAAGGCTTTAGGGTTTTGATAATAAAAAAATCTGCTACTATTGGTGAATCGTTCCATAGATTGTCCATTTTTCCACAAAGCAGCATATGTTTTTATAGTGAATAATATAAGACATTTTCGTAACCGGAATTCAACGAGCCACTTAGAAAAAATTATATAGAGTACCAATTAGTGATAGAAAAAAACCTTTTTAACTTATGTCTTGTCTATTTCTATCTCTTTTGAGTTACAAAGTTCGCCTTGCTATTTAGGAAGCCAAAAAGTAAACATTCACCGAAATTTGATTGTTTAAGATTTCTGTCTTACAAAAAAAAGTTAAAATAAAACATAATTGTTCCTTAGTAAGCAGTATTTATTAAATCAATATTAGCATTGCAGCAAACAATCGCGATAAATTTTAAAACATGAAACTCGACGCAAATAAATATACAATGACAAGGAAAATCCTGCTGTGCAGGGAATTACCAGCCTATTACCTGATTAAAAAGAAATATCGCGTTTCAGTTCTCGAACTTTGCTATAAATTATCGTCAGTTGTCAAAATTTATAGGTTAAAAGGTTAAAAAGTTGTGGATTCAGTTGAGCTGATTATGATTTAATGTCCGACTGGCATATTATTTGACAAATAATAATATTATGTCAAAATCAGTTAAATACAAAATATTACCCTAGGGCATTATTAAAAAAAATAAAGCCCTAGGGCCTACAAATTTACCAATAAATAAACAAAAATTATCTTCATTTAAGCATTTATTACGAAAATACACACATTACTTATTATTCGGGAGTCAGAGCCTTCGACTTTTTAGGTTGAGAATTTCTTCCAAGTTGCTTTAGGAACTGTTTCAGAGAAATCAACTTTTCATTACTTCTTATGTTCTTATGAACTATTAATTCTTTACGTAACATTGAAAACTTTGTCCAAAGGGAATTTGGAGAATATGACTCTGACAAATTTTGAAAATAAGCCATCAAAACGGTTTCGTTCACACGGTCCACGCAGTGTTCCGTCAGTCAGGCCTCAAAATGGAAATATTCTTTCTCGTAAAACCGCCCAGTTTTTTCTGGCACAAGCGCATGCTCAGCTTTAGCAGCTTTCACTAAAACATCTTGGGGGAGATGGGTACTTTCCACTACTTCGGACATTTTGATGCCTCAATCGCAAAATTATTTTTATGTGCTGTCTTATTGACAAATAGCTTACAACCATGGTTACCACAATTAGGTTTCGACAGTTTTTTCAGGTAAATGCTAGTACTTGATTTGGTTTAAACTAATACATTCAAAATTCATTCAAATTTTTCTCATATAAAGAATATTTAGTCGGACATTAAACGTTGAAGGCACCACGGGTATTAAGGATAATAACGCTTTCGGTCAACGTATATCCCTCGGGCCAAAGGGCCTCGGGAAACACATCATCTACCTAAAGCGTTATTATCCTTATAATACCCTTGATACCTTAATAACTATAATACCAGGCGTATAATTTTTTTAATTCCATAGAAAAATCACGATTTTATGGTTTGAAGTACATTTTATATCAATTAAAATCTTCTTAAACCTTAAAACACCTGTTCGCGTGATCTTATATTTTTAGGATTTTATTACAGAAATGAGATTTTAGATTTTGAGATACACTTCCATGAAAATTGTTTTCACGTATGAATTTCTTAAGATGTGCGAAGTGCCATAATTTGGAGGGAGCTAAATCTGGCAAATGAGGTGGATATTGCAACAATGCGTACTTTAATTTAGTGATTTTAGCGATGGTTTTTTAGCTGTGTGAGAGACACGGTGCGGTTTCTTGATAAAAAAATTATTTTAAGATTAAACCGCTTTGGTCCTGGTCCCTGGGTATAGAACTTGTGTGCATAGAGAAGAGAGTGAAAGAAATTTAATAATAAAAATAAAAAACCCCAAAAATCAAACCACTTATTTGCGATTCGGTGACACGTCTACAATCGTTTTTAAGATAAGATAAATCTAAAAAAAATAAGGCTTTGATAAGATGTGCTGATGTAAGTACCAGGCGATCCCATTTTTTAATTAAACACCTAAACATTTTAAAATAATTGTCTTATACGGGGTGTTGAGAAAAATGTAACAAATCTCTCGGATATTCCCCACACTAAAAAAAACCCCATAACTTTAAATCACAAACCGTGGTTTTCTAAATCCTGTGACAAAGCCAGACTTTTAAAAATCTAAGCCCACAAAAAGTTTCTTCAAAACCCCAGTCCCGAAAATCGACAGGCTAGCATCGAAGCGAGAAATCAGTATAATCAGACCATCTCAGAAGCAAAAGACCCTTTTAACAATCGTATAAAAGATAACGTTCTCTCTTGCTCAAATGGCAGTAAAGCTTTCTGGTCCTTTGCCAAAAATTTAGTCAGAACTTTTGCACCAATTTTTTTCCACCCCTAATCTCTGAAGATGGAATTGTCTCTACCTCCAAAGGAAAAACCGAACTATTTGCCAAACAATTTACTGCCAATTCTACGCTTGATCCTCCTATTAATCTTCCTCTTCCAACAGTTGCCTGTTTCTCATAAAATGTCCGATATAATTTTTAAAGTCAAACAGAATAAGCGTATTCTTTCTTCTCTTAATACTAAAAAATCGTCTGGGCTGGATGGCATATCAGCAATCGTCTTAAAAAAATGTGCTCCCGAGCTTGCAACCATCCTAACTCGCCTCTTTCGAATCTCTTACGACACGGGCATTTTCCCGAAGAGTTGGAAAGCTGCACATGTGCAACCTGTCTCCAAAAAAGGATGCAAAACTCTCCCTTCTAACTATAGACCTATATATCTTCTTTAAGTTGTTTGCAAAGTAATGGAAAAATTCATTAATTCCCAAATCTTAAAGTATCTGGAAAAACATAAGATCTTACATGATAGACAATATGGATTCCGTCACAGTAGATCCACAGCTTTTTTCCTTTGTCTCACACAACTGGAACAAGTCCTTTGAGTTTCTTGGTGAATCCCAGATCGTTGCTCTTGACATATCCAAAGCTTTCGATCAGGTCTGACATAATGGGCTTCTTAACAAACTTCCTTCTTATGGTCTTCCACCTAAGTTTTGCTCTTGGCCAGTTTCCTTTCTAATCGACGTATATCAATTACTGTAGATGGTCATTCCTCCAGCTTTTACCAAACTAATGCTGGACCCTCAAAAATAATTTTCCACAATATTGTATGACAATTCGAAACCAAAAACGAGATACATTAACTTTAGTAAGCGCGAGCTCTCGGCTCGTCGTAGGTATTCTACGTAGATGCCGCTCGTTCGGGTAACTTTAAACGCGATTTTCTCTTTTTTTTAACTGGCGGACAGTTAATCTACGAATCTAAAATCCGTTTTAAAAAAATCTTAAAGTATTTTGGTTGTTTGGGCTTTCTTTACAAGAATCGACAACAATTTGACAAAAAAAATGAAAACAGGAAATTTAGCATCCAAAAATATCTGAAAAAAAGGTCGACTTTTGAACTTTTTTTTGAAAGTCCGTCATTTTTCTTTTTTTTAAGTCTTTAAATTTTCTGGTCGATTCTTGTGAAAGACGGCTTCTTTTTTAAAAGACATTTAAATTTTTTTGTTTTAAACTTGCCATTCCAGAGATTAACTGTCCGCCTGTGTTTTTTTGAAGGGTCGATTTTGGTGCCCTCTATAACGTGCAAATGATTTGGAAAATTCAAAATATAGTATATATTTTTTGTATTCTACAAGAGTTGTTAAATGCTATAGAAAAATTTTAATTACCTTATCTGATAAATAAAGTGTGGTAAAAAATAATGAAAATGTGTCTTTTTTTGGTTTCTAAAAGGTAATAGTACCTTAAGCTCTTTGGGAGCCAATATCTTTGAAGAGGAGGCATATACGAAATTTTATGAACTTGTGGTATTCCTTTCACGTGTTTTTTTCATATTTCGAAGATTTCCCCCTCTACAGGGTGTCCCAAACTGGACGCGTTCTTATGGGAACAACCCTTATTTAAAGGGATAGAAAAAAAAATGACCAAGGTGTCCGGAGCTTAAATTTAATAAGAAAACTACTGGCGCTAACGAAACTTTGCTATCTCTTATCGTTTGGCCACTAGAGGGCGTTTCTCGAATTTCGTCGATTTATTAAATGCCCCATAACTTTCTTCTTAATAAAGATAATTAATTTGGATAAAAACTTTCTTAAGGCACTTTTTTTCGTAGAATTCATTGTGATAGGCAGATTTTTTACAGGACGTTTAGATTTTCGTGCACCACCCCAAAATAATTTTTTTTATATGGACCATATTATAAGATTTTTAAAAAGCTGGTAAAATTTCCTAAATTTTGATGTATCACTTGTTATGTTTATCTTAAAAAACATTAGCAGTATTACGATTTAAAAATTAAAATAATGTGCCTACAGATATCAGCATTGCAAAAAAATCTGCCTATCGCAATGGATTCTACGAAAAAAAGTGCCTTGAGAAACTTTTTATCAAAATTAATTATCTTTATTAATAAAAAAGTTATGGGGCATTTAAAAAATCGACGAAATTCGAGAAACGCCCTCCAGTGGCCAAACGATAAGAGGTAGCAAAGTTGTGTTAGCGCCAGTAGTTTTCTCATTAAATTTGAGCTCCGGACACCTTGGTTATTTTTTTCTATCCCTTCAAATAAGGGTTGTTCCCATAAGAACGCGTCCAGTTTGGGACACCCTGTACACTAAACACATTTTATAAAATACAATGAATAACATTTCTTATTAAATAGAGCATAAATGCCATAAGCAGCGGAATAGGTGTTAATGAATTTCTAGGCGAAGCTCTAAATCTTCCATCCAAACCAATTAAACTTTTCCAATTAGAGCTGTTGTATGATTAAACTTTAAGTTGCCACTAGGGACTCCAAGACTGCGCCAAGTCATATTATTTAAGTATAAATCTAAGTTTTATTCCCAGTTATAAAGAGTCTGCCAAACTTATTGACCTAGTAATAATGTACGCAAAAATAATTTATTTTTTCTGTTTGAAATTTTAGAGGATGGCGCCTTTTAGTTGGATTTTCAGGTTATTGAAACAACTAGTATAGTCTGTCTCAAAGTATATCGTTATGGCTTTTGACGGACCATACCCCAATAAACCTTGAACGATTTTATTACCTATTGTTATTGGGTAAACCCATTTGTTCATAAGGGCAGGGGTGGGCCAGGAATTGCTTGAGTATTAACCATTAGGCATATAAATATTTTGGCTACTATTTTAGTGGCAGTGTTGCATAACCGTTTTTACTGTGCGTTTCAAAAAAGTTGTTTTACGAGAATATAACTATGTCGCGTCGAAATCATTTGTCATTAGATGCAAAACAGGTTGTGAAAAATGTGTATGAAACTTTAATCAGTAGAGGTCTAATTAAACAAGAAGCTTTAAAAGAAACCTGTCTACTTACAAAAACTCCAATATCATCGATAAGGGATATTATTATAAGTGAAGAATTAAACAAAAGAAAAACATAGGGATTTTCAATCTCACCGTATAGACCAGTCTTTCTCAAAGTGGGCGATAACGCCCCCTTATGGGCGCTGGAGGCCTAGAGGGGGGCGGTAAGGGGCCCAGAAAAAATTGAGGGCGCTGATGTGATTTATGGGGCGATGGGTGATTTGTAACTACAGCTACTTCATATTTTAAAATTTACTGAAATTAAAATCCTCCCACTACACAACATTTATTTATTAGTTCATATTTATATCCTATTTTATTGTATAAATATAAACTAAAAATATATTAAATATTAATTATTTTTAATGCGTTCGTAACGCTACTCATGTCTTAAGTAATTTAGCAATAGTTATCAAACACTGAAAAATATTCGTGTCTTCAAGTGTCGCAGGTGAGGTCCCCACTTCAGAAGACATATTAAAAATAGGTATCCATTGTTGCAGCCAAGCTGAGCACTTGCCAAATGTGGGATTTTTTTGTACCTAATCTAGTAAAAATAAAGAAAAAATAAAATTGAAATTAGAAGGTTTAATAATTTACGTTTGGCGCGAACAAATGTTGTACGATTTATTTGTGCAATTCTGCATTATAGTCGCCCCCGTACGCATCGCACTCGCTCGCCCTCCCGCCACTCTGCCCGCTACCCTGATACTCTTAATACTGGAAAGTTGAATTATTATTGCTCAATGTTGATTATTGTTAATTTTGAATTAAAGATACTCTTAATATTGTAAAGCTGCATTATTACTGCTAACTTTGGTAAGAAAGTCTCGTTTAGAATATAGGTTTAATTAAACTCCAGGCGAGACTAATATGTTATTGAGATTTTTAAGGTAAAAAAAAATGGGGGGCGCTACAAAATAACTGATTTTTAAATTGGGCGTTAGACGAAATAAGTTTGGGGACCTCTGATATAGATAATAGTGATCAGGACCTAATAAGAAGAAAAATATATTGTCTTTATGAATTATTCCTATCTTGGATAAACTGAAAAAGAAGCTAGACGAAGACGAAACCAATATAAGATATCTCAGAGAGATATCTTATATTGGTATGTATATATAATATATATATATATATATATATACATATATAAAAGTTAATTTTTGTGCTCAACCGACAGTCAGCACTGACACCGGACAGCGTAGGTCTATCACTGAAAATGTGTACCTATGATCAGTGCAGAATCCTTAGCAGTCTATTAGCTCTGCATTGTAGTTGATCATACATTTTTATTTATATAGCTACGTTCGTCCGGTGTCAGCGCCAACCGTCCCATCGGTCCTTTTTATTATGTTTTGATAAAAGTACCTTTTTTGCTGCGAATTCCCACAGAAACATTCATAATCCAACAAACCGGCAAACAAGGGGGATATCTTTTTTTGCTTTTAACCACTAAATTCCTTTTTTTTTTCCATTTCATTAATTTTTTCAAAACTTTAATTTTATGGCGATTTTTAAATTTTATTCTTGTCCGCACTATTGTTTATTAAAAAATTTTATTTCATTAGGGCATAAAATATTTCTGTCAATTTAACTATACCGCAACATTTTAATTAATAAGTGAACAAACATTTAAAACTTTTTAAAATTTTTCAAATTCCGCATCCTACTATTATTTTTAAATTTTACAAATAAAATCCAAAGGTTAATAAAAAATATTTTGAATAATACCTACAAATTTTTTTATACAATTTAATTTAAAATTATAAAATATTGAAGAATGACCCAAATTTTATCAGATTTGCGGTTTCAAAAAGTTCTTACTGAGAACATATTAAATTTATTTTTAGTTGAAATTGTTGACATTTTTTTCTTATACTTTTTCCACGGGGGAACCTGGGGAACACAAAATTGTAAAATATTTTTTTTTAAAAATTTGGGGCCCGGCATCCAGACCCACCTTTAAGAATTAATTAAATGGGTAATAAATAAATATCTTAGTAATAAAAATTTAAAAAAAAAATAATAATACATAAAAAAATTGTTAAATACTATGTTCAGGTTCTTGATGTCCTTTTTCGATACTTTTTTTTTTGACAAATGCCTAGTTTTTTGAAAAAAAATAAAATCTATAGAAACAATGATAATAAGTAATTTTATTTTTAAACCAATATTAGACTAATATACTGGGTATTCCATTAAAAAAAAAACAACTTTGCATTATACCTTTAAAGCTGTAACCGATAAAGAAAATTGAGCACGCCCCTGGACTTTGCGTAAAATTCGACACAAACTTGCTTTTTACTTTTTTTCGTTTTTTTTTTGTAAACACCGAGATACAAAGGTGTGCTAACATCGTCAAACCTTTAAAAATACACTGTAATTCTGTGACGAATCAAGTTAGCCGTGATTTTTCTTGAAACTTGTCATCAAATTTGCTCTATCTCTTGTAGTTGTTCCAATATTGTAGAAATACATTGAAAAGACGCCACCCTGTAGATTGTTCTTATCTACTTTTTTACCTTTTTTTTGCTTTTCTTTATTTTAGTTTATTTTTGATTTTGCCTTTCTTTTTACTTGGCATAACAGCCGCACAATGCATGGCAAAATTTTTTAAATTAAAAAAAAAAAGCTATGTTCAAGGCCTTACAAAAACACCTGACGTATAACTAAAAAGATATATTTCTATCCTGATCTTTCATCGTATATATCCTGATAAACCGGATAGATAGCAGGATAACGTAAACGAGGAAAAGCAGTGTGCAGAAAGCCGTCAGAAAGGTGTATTCAACGAAAAAGCTGCTCATGACAGATGACAAAAGAGATTAGATATATGGAATGAACGGAATATAGTATATCACTACCTACGTTTGTATATTATCTTTTTCTCGGTTACGGAAAGATCAGTACAGCGAGAATTTAGTCGAATTACTTTTAAAAAGATTTTTTTTTCATTAAATAACATGAAGGAAGAAGTTTATACAGAGTGATACAGAATCTATTGCTAAGAATCTGGCTGATATGTCCTTTTTTAGTGCTAAACCAAGTAAATTTTGGTGCACTGAATTTATTATAAATATGTTTTATATTTTTGTGACAAATGCATGTATCCAAAAATCTTCCAAAGGTAGTCACGGATCCGCTTCCCGAAATACCAATTCTGCGTACCTTTAATTTAAAAAATAATAATGAGTAGGTACTTAAATATGTATCCTAAAGACAAAAAACGTATGTATTTTTGATGGGACCTTTTCTTTTTAACTGAGTTTAGTAAATTGAATAAACTCTAAGACAATTATGACTTCTGAAATTCAATTTAATATGATTGCAAATTTTTAAAATACCCTTTAAATATACAATATTACCACCCCTGTTCTAAGTAAAAATCTGCAATTTTCAAAATGTTTCTATTAATTTTGTCCTTAAACCTACTTGCAACTATCAAGTTTTAAGTTTCTACTCTCTTCGAGAGCACCCCATAATAAATGGAAAATTAAAAAAAAAACATGAAAGTGAATTTTAAACAAAGTAGAAGTTGTTAATTTGTTTATTTTGGAGGAGGGCAGAAAGAATTATAGGAAGGCTGCACTAGTGTGAGAAGACAGGTTTCCGAATATTTAAATGAAAAAGTGTACTTGGATTTTTTAAAAATTTAATTATCTCAGTTATTAAACCAGCACACAAATCCCGACTTTGGTTTCAGCGGGACCGAGCTCTACCCCATTATGCGATACAAGCTCATAATTATTTAGATTAAATAATTAAATATTGGTTGACTGATCGAGGTAATCATATCGACTAACCACAGCTGGGCAAAAGGGCATTTTGAACAGCTTAGGCATAGTAAGCATTTTTTTGCACATAGACATAGTTTTACGTATAGTACATTGTGTGGGAAGAAAAAAGGTGTTTGACCTGTGGATTTTTTTGTACAGTTTCAAGTTTTATGAAAATTTAGAATTAAGTTGCTTTCACCCTCTAGATCAAAGCTTATATATGCTTAAAGTGTGCTTTTTATATTTATGGGGTAAAAACCACCCCTTATGCTAAAAAATTAAATAACCATAGAAATGGACATTACGTAACATTAAATCAAAGCCAAATGTGTAAAATGAATACATTTTTATGTTGTGAGTTATAACTAACATTATATTTGTAACGTTTCCACCCTTAAAAATCACCCTTAATAATGAAATTACAAAAAAAGATTTTTTCATCTTAAAATTGTTTGACGCTTATATTGTAAAAAAAATTATTTTAATAGTTTACAGTATAATAAATATTTAACTACAATAACTTAACCCTTAAATCACCAACCCTCATGAAATTTTAAAAAAAATGTTTTTGACAAATTAAAATTATTTGATGAAACTTATAGTTCTGGAAATTAACTTAAAAAAATGGCAAAACCATGCAATTTTTTTGTCCTGCATCAATTTGCATTAAAATTTGTATTTAGGCTTATCTTACCCTCCTCTTCAAATTCTATATCATGTCGATGTGCGCTGTTTATTTTTTAAAGGTGAAACTACCCCTAATTGTCAAAACTTATAAAATAACATTTTAAACATTAAGATGAATAAAATTCAATTTGGATTAGTTGAATAATAGTTGTTTTATGCTTTGGAATATAATTTCAGAATATTTTAACTCTTTAAAATCAACCTTAGTTGGAGCTATAAGTAAAAAAAAAAACATATTTACCCTAAAAAATTAATAATGTATCATAGTGATTTTATTTTAGAATGCTGTTGCTTAGAATATGTATCTACTAATTTCATTTTGCAACTTTTCAACCTTCATAAATTAACCCCTTAGCTTAATAAAAAAAGAGATTTTCCTAAAAAAATACCTATTTCATGATTTTGCAAATTTTTAATCCGTAAAAACCACCCCTTACAAAATTGCAATTCTTATAAACTAATTTAATAAATATAAATACGAAAAAAAAGTAAAATTACATACAAAAATTATACCGATAAAAGTATAAAGTATATCGGTTATGTAGATTATTATGCTCCAAAGTGGGCTATTCAAATTTTTCGAAAAAAAAAAATAATAAATGGTATTTTAAACATAGCTCCTTTAGTTTTAATGATAGAAAGTTATTTCAAAAATGATTTTGTATTAAGGTTATTTAAGAGCTGCAAGGCTATGTAAATTAAATCCCGTAGTTTTAAAATGTGATAAGTTTAAAAGGCTCGAATAAGATGGTAATCGCTGGTAAATAGAGGCTTTAAACGGCCATACCTCGCCAAATTTTTACTGTACAGAAAGTCTAACAAGGAGACGGCACGGCCTTGGGGTCGGCGATTTGGCTAAATTTTTTTGTGGTGATAGAGGGCACTTAGTATATCACAATATTTAAATACTAGGGCGCACTATCAAGAAATCCGGCAAAAAAACGTTTTAATTTTTTTTATTTTTTTGTGTAGCATATACAGGGTGTTTCAAAAAACATGGACCATCGCTCGTGGGGTAATTAATTAATGATGTACCTATGTTTTTCAATGATTACCTTACAAACCCTGTGTGTTGTAATAATTATTGTTTGGAATGTTTCTATCATAACTATCACTCTGGTTTTCGCAAATAATGATAATGTAAATAAATATGAAATGCAATTTGGCTTCAGAATATTTTATTTCCTTTTCTCTAATTATTGTGAATAAAAAAACACTACTAAACTAAAAAAAATTTCAGAAGTATTTTACAGAAAAATAATATTAAAAATAATTAATTACGTAAAAAAAAGTAAGGCATGGGAGCAGAATCGAACCCGGAACCTTCGGGTTAGAAGGCGGGAACGCTGCCGCTTGAGCCACATAACTGTTTGACAATGGTGTTACATTTTAAGTACGCATGCTACACAAAAAAAATTTAAACATTTTTTTTGCCGGATTTTCTTGATAGTGCGCCTTAGTATTTTAATATTGTGATATACGAAGTGCACTCTAGCACCACAAAAAATTTAGCCAAATCGCCGACCCCAAAGCCAAAGTCAAGGTCTCCTGTAAGCAAAAAAAAAAAAAAAATAATTGTAATAAAAAAAAAGAAAAAAATACAATTTGATAGGTACTCCAGCATTTTTTTTTGTATATCCAGTATTTTTAGAGTTATTTTGAAAAAAAGTGCTTATTTTACGAAATTGTGGAAAATCGTTTTTTAATTTAAGCTTCAATTTTTTAAAAATTAGTCATTTTAAATTGGTCAAACTTTTAGGATGTATTATTAATACATATTATATAAAAAAAATCGTAGAAGGGTCAATTGTAATTAGGAGGATAATTAGAGACAGTAAAGAAAAAATTGTCAAAAATAACGTAAAATATGTCTCCCCCTATTCTTACTACGTCCCGGAAATTTCAGGAAAATATTTTAAACTGTTTTTTACATACCACACGCAAACACTTGTAAAAACTAACCCTATATTTTAAACAGTCTTAAAAAACCACCCCGTATAAGAACACAATAAAAATGATATTAAAAGTAGTCTCTTATTTTTACTGTTACTTTATTACCTTATAAAACTCATTTTTAGTAAATTTAGTCCAAAAAAAACTTGATTATGTTTAAGCAAACGAACA
Organism: Listronotus oregonensis; assembly: GCA_019359885.1. Classification (NCBI taxonomy): domain Eukaryota; kingdom Metazoa; phylum Arthropoda; class Insecta; order Coleoptera; family Curculionidae; genus Listronotus; species Listronotus oregonensis. The sequence goes on along the minus strand of JAHBCN010005562.1, from coordinate 378 downwards.
ATGCAAACAAAATAAATAAGTGCTTTGTTTATTGATTTTTGTTTAATTAAACAACGTTTTATATTAAAATAGACATTCTAGGGATTCTAGGTTATTGGAATATTTCTATTTTATTTATAATAATCTGTCGTGAACATTTTTTTCCAATATAAATATTTTTTAAAAGGCTGTCTTTTCACTCTTTTTCACATTTTCAGAAAATTAAAGTAAAAAATTGGCATTTAAAATATACAATGTGTCCAGAAGAAATGTGTACAAAATTTTATGACAGACTACTTCTGTCAAAAAAGGTCGATTTAAGAAGTAATGGGACACAGAGCAACAGTAGATTCCTTAGGTCAAAATAATGCAATTAACGTAAACGAGAAATTTAAATTC
>JAHBCN010005561.1:52500-54560 GCA_019359885.1 Listronotus oregonensis | reverse complement strand
AAAACAAGCCTAATTTATTTAACTTCTCAAAAACACTGTATAATATTTATAATTAAAAAAATAAAATATTTATGTTTGCCAAAACACATAACAATCCAGCATTTTAAATCTACAACTTTGTAATACCCTGTATAATGAAAAAAAAAGGCAAACTTATTTACCCTTTTATACATACTGTATAATTACTAATTAAAAACGGAAAGTAACCGTGTTTCCGAAAAAAATAATAAAGCCTTGCATAATATTATACATCCTCTATAATACTAAAATCTCCCTACTTTTGCTAAAAAACATGACTTTTAAAAAATCCTGTATATAATTACAAATTATGTAGTTAAATCTTTTTTTTATATAATGCCCTGTATAATATATCAGAGAAACCTACCTTTTTCAATACCCTGTGTATAATTTAAATGTTTTAATAAAAATATTAAGAAAGTAACGCGTTTACCGAAACACGCTGAATAATATCACACATCCCAAGTGTAGACATTTTGTGACCCCAACCTATAGTACAGTGGGGAGAATAAATGTGTTTGACCTGCGGATTTTTTTGTACAGTTTCAATTTTTATGAAAATTTGAAATTAAGTTGCTGTCACCCTCTAGATCAAAGTTTATGTATGCTTAAGGTGTGCTTTTTATTTTTAGGGGGTAAAAACCACCACTGCTAAAAAAAAATAAAAAACATAGAAATATACATTATGTAAATTAAAAGCTTAGCTAAATATGTAGAATCATGGGCGTAGAGAGGTACGGGCAGGAAGGGGCAGCTGCCCCTCCTTAGAAGAGCGGTCGTTCGCTGGTAAACTGTAATTCTGACGAGCTTCATAACTTGCGACACTAAGAAACTAACAGGCTTAAAAGCTGGCTTGTGAAATCCAACGATACGTGATTTGATCTCTAATATAATTTTTGTTTACATCATTTCTTACTCTTTAAATTTGACTTATAACGACAAGGGAAGCGTATTTTTTTGTTATAAAAAAAATGAACCGTAAAACGTTTTGTAAAAACCCAAAGGACCTTTAAAAAAGTGATAAAGAACCCTAAGTAAAATAGACATAGGAGCGATGCAGGTGGGCGGGATGCGGTGTGAGAGGGGAGGCAACTGATCTGCCAATGTTGTGTGCCTTCATCGGTCGCCACTTGCATTCATTTAAGCTATTTCTGATTTTTGGTTTCGGTGAACTTTAGCTTCATTTTTAAACAGCAATATTTTGATATATATTTTTTTAATTATTTGTTACACCATAATTAAACAAGTAGGGTCTGAAAAAAATAAATTTTTTACTCACATTATCACAAAATAAAACAATTTCTTTATTTCCCATATAAAAAATACTAAATTAATATGGCCGACCAACATGAAAAAAGTGAGAATACCTACAAAAAAAGATGATACGATGTCGTTTTGTTTACGATTCCCTCCTTGAATAAGCAATGTTCCTAGATGTTTTCTAAGAATTTGTTATTATTAAAGGTCCTTTTTTTTCATCTACCAGAAATAAAGTTTTTTTTTTTAAGAAAAAACTAACCAGAACTAACAAACAACAACTTACAAACTATTACCTAGTTCTGGTTAGTTGTCGTTAGGTTTTCCTCGTTAAACAGTAAAAAAATAGTCTTATATTTTAATTTGTTTATTTTTTATAGGCACCTTATTTAAAAAAAAAAATTTTCTTGTAATTTGTGCATTTTAACTTAATCCACAATGCTTTAAAGCTAAATATAAATATTCTTTTTGATCCTACAACGTCGCAAATTCTGGCCTTTTACTTAACCTAAAAACATAGTGTTTTTTCGACTTTAAATTTCATTTTTTAATCGAATGGAGCTAAACGACACCGGACCCCTGATTTTTATATATTTTTTAATTACTTCTCTGCTCATGTGAACCTTATATGGTAAAAACAACGACGAAAACAAACAATATAATCTAGGATTTTCTTTGGCTGCCCCGGTATAACAAATATTTAACTAGAATAACTTAACCCTTAAATACCCAGCCCTTATGAGATTTACTAAAAAAATAGTTTTTGACAAATTAAAACAATTTGA
>JAHBCN010005561.1:0-47500 GCA_019359885.1 Listronotus oregonensis | reverse complement strand
AAATGTGCACTGTTTGACGTATTCAGCTGTTTTCTGTCATTTCCTGTTTAACCGGAAATGACCTTAACTTTGTTATTTTAAATGTGACACCCTGTATATTTTAGCTTATTTTAATAGGAAATGTCATTCCGAGTACAATGACAATACAGAGTGCCAAAAATGCAATAAAAGGGCAAATTTTTGACATAGTAGTCACGGAAAAACAGATGTGACCGCCTTTTGTTTTCAGTAGCCTCTACAGACTCGTTTAAAGTATGCAAAATCGTATTTATGGTCCTAAGTCAATTTTTTCAAATGGACCGAGGGTGACTCAGTGCCATAGCTAAAAAGAGTATATTTTTACCCACAATTTAAATCCACACAATTGATGTTTAATTTAAAAGTATTTCAGAAAAATTCACATTATTTGTTATTTATTTATTTTTCCATAACACCATCAACCAGCCGCTGTCTTACAGCGATGATAGAAAACTAAGGCGGCTAGGAAAACATTGTTGCCATGCTGAATCTGTAAGATTCCCAAATTATCTAGTACGGGTATTCATTTAGTTTATTTATTACTCATTTTGTGTCAAATGCTATTTATGACTTGTTAGCACATCTACAATTTAAATATTAAAGGTAAATAGTCTAATAAAACTGTAGTTATTTTACTATAAACGTGTTAAACACTTTGTCCAAAATTTTAATCTTCAATAAAATAACGCATTGCTGACAAATTAAATTGTATTTGAAATATTGTTGATAAAATACGCCATTTCTATTTATTAGAGGGATTTCATCCAAAAAAAAAATCAATTTCATGAGAAAGAAATTGTAAATATATTTCCCCTGTCAAATGCCCTTCAAAAATTATGGGGCCTAAGATTCTGTCTCCCAGAATTCCCATCCATCAATTAAATCCAAAACGTTCCTGAAAATTATATTCTTCCATTAAATTCAAATTTTTTTTAGACCAATATATTTTATTGTTCCTGTTAAAAACACCTAATTTTGTAAAGCGACTTTCGCCTGTATAATGAATTTTATAAGGAAAAGTATGGTCTTCTTGGTATTTTTGTAAAAACCAGTTGCAGTATTCAAGTCTTCGGTCATAAATCAGCCTCGTAAAGATGTTGGTGTAATGGATATTTATAAGAACGATATTTATGTTTATGTAAAATTCTCCACACGGAATTTTTCGATATTTGACATTCAGCAGCAATTTCTCTAGTTGAAGCATTTATATGAATGAATATGCCAAAACATCGATTTCTTTGTCCTCGTTCACAATAAATTATCAACCAGTTTTGGGTAATAATGCCGCATTGGATGACTGCACTCGGGAAACCTTTTTGCAGCTTGTACCGCATTTTGCCTACATTCTCCAAAGACAAGAAGCATATCAACTTTTTCGCTTCTTGTATAATTCTCCATGGTTTATTCAACTTTTAAACTAGGAAAAATAGGCAGCAGCTAACGTAATAATAGGTATAAGTATTAATTTCTTAATAATATATTTCGGAATCTGACAGATTCATCATGGCAACAAACAATTATTTTGTTTTCCTAGCCGCCTTAGTTTTCTATCAATGCTGTCGGCAGCGGCTGGTTGATGGTGTTATGGAAAAATAAATAAATAACAAATAATATGAATTTTTTTGAAATTTTTTTAAATTAAACATCAATTGTGTGGATTCAAATTGTGGGTAAAAAAATACTCTTTTTAGCTATGGTACTGAGCCACCCTCGGTCCATTTGAAAAAAATGACTTAGGACCATAAATTGTTACGTTTTATACCCTATTAAAGAATTTTAATGAATTCTTAAAGTACCACCTAAAAATATTAACTACCCTTAAGAATGCGGCCAACGTAACATATGCTCGCGACTGCTAGTCTCCGTGAGAGTGGGTCAAATCTTGACCAGGGCGCCACTAGTTTGTACCTACCTATATAAAAAAAATTAAACCCGCAAACCCAAACTAGAAGGTCCTCGATATCAAGAATTCTTAAGGGTAATTGATAAAAAAAATAAATAATAAAAGCTAAATAAATAGGTTTGGTTGAGGTATTATAGGGCAATAAAACACAGTCTGCTTCTGTTAGACAATGAACACATTTATTGGGCGCTGAGTTACAGGTAGCTCTTGACAAAACGGTAAGTAAATGTCAAAAAAAAAACGGTTTATAATCAGAATTTTAAAATATGATAACTCAATATTAACATTAATTCATAAATTGGTCCATAGGATAAAAATAAAATTTACAATGGGGCGTATAGCGTACATAACCCAGACTAAACCATACAAGGAAAGGATCCCATAAAAATAAGCTAATGATGGTCAGATGGTGTAATTTAAACAAGGCTTTGACACCGCAGAAAAGATTTTTTATTCTTCCTTTTAAATTCAGTACATCACATTAGCAGGTCACACATTTAACGCCACAAATCCATAGCAGCCTGGGACCGAATCACCAGGGCGTCGTGACGCAGCTCACAACCAGTGGGACCCCACGAACCAAAATGGCCCGTACCCCTCGGGTAGAAATAGAAGTAAATCCAGTAGTGAAGAAAAGAGTAATCCAGAAGTGGAAAATAAAAACCCTAAAGGAGAACAACTTCTTAGACTCTTTTAGTACATTAGGTACCGACTTGGTACCAAAAAAAAAATGAAAACTTTGTCGACAAAATGGCGACTGCAAGGCATTTTTTTTACATTTATTAATTTTAGCCCCTCAAATGCCATGTGGCTTTTTAATATCATCCCCCTTATGTACATAAAATAGCCTCTACATTGGGTACCAACTTGGTATGAAAAAAATGAAAATCCCAAAGCCTTGTTGACAAAAGGGCGACTGCAGGGCATTTTTTTTATTTATTAATTTTAGCCCCTTAAATGCCATGTGGCTTTTTAATATCATCCCCCTCATGTACATAAAATAGCCTCTAAACGAATTTCATAAAAAAATATTAACGGCAATAAAAAAATGAAAAATGTGTTACAAAAAAAATTTACAGCACCCCATGTCGCAGATTGACTGCTAAAATACAATATACCTATTACTTACTGGTGTTATAACCACAAACAATCACCCTTAAACTAAGAAAGTAGGCTTTAAAACACAATATATTACCTTTTAGATGGGTAGGGTTTCAGACAAAATTGCTCTTCTCCTCCCCAGGAGGCAGCTAGACAGTTCCACAAAAAAAAAACAGGCAATCCAACCAACAGGTCTTCGTGGAAACTCACATAAACTAGACGAGCCACTTACATAAGGCCAACAAGAGTTAATCCCCTTTCGGGAGAATTTTTCAATTCAAACTTCTCTTTAAGGCGCTACATGCTAAAAGCACCTGCTCTGGTCAGAGCCTTTTTGTTAAAGAGGACGTTTAGTCCCTTCGTTCTCTTAAGGTAAAATCATTGCCCTACTAACCAATATCTTAAGCCATTCCGCACTCGATGGCAGTACCGACCACGTGTGCCCAAGATGGCCGACGTAAGGTCACCCAGGTACACCAAACTTGCCAAACCAACAACTTCAAGCCTCCAATTGCATCCGTTACCCAATAATCCATCATCCCAAATGATCAAATACTACTTAAAAAGGTTATATATCGTTATGACATTCGATATTTAATTTGGATTAAGTATGACATCACCGGTACGCACAACGCAGGATCCCGAAAACCCAACATTCGCGTATTGGCCTCCAAATCCCGCCTTAGACAACACGGGAGCCTATGACATAGAACGTAGCCGTTGCCAAACCTATTCTTGACAGGTCATGTGACCCCTTTATTTGTAACTATATGGGCCTAATCGGTGGTCTAACTATGTAGGAGATGTGATAATATCTCGGATGACGCATAGGGTTATTTTATAATAAGGTCTTTATTGAAGTTATAAGATTTAATTAAACAAACCATTTACCAACCATGTAGGTATTCTAGCTATCTGGCAACACTGCACTTGCTCACATGGTTGACACAGCGTGACAGGTTACGTATAAACAAACCGGCCAAAACAATGGTACAGATTAATTAAGTTAAACCAGCAACAACCTATGCCACTCCAACGAAAATGGATTTATATAATTGTTAAAAATTCGCCGTTGGGCTGACTTATCGGGTATGAGAAACAGTGTAAATTTTTAGGTCTGAGTGGTAAAAAGTTCTAAATTAAATTAGTTTCTTATTATTTTTATTTTAAACTTAGGTGGACGTCAGGCCACATAAATATGCCTTGGTGTTGTGTCAAGCAATTAAAAGTGTGAGGGAGCTAGAATACCTACCACAAATTTCGCTATTGTGCTTGAAAAGAATTCTTCGAACCCCTATCGAGAAAAGAAAAATCACTTTAGAGAACCAGGTTAGTTTTAAGGCATTAGGTGTTTTATTTTGTTAGGACTTTATGCCGATAGTGAAATAAACTGAGTAGCAATATAACTGAATTCATTCGAACACATTGTTACATATTTTTAAATCGAAATTTACATGTAACAAAATACGATTTTGCATACTTTAAACGAGTCTGTAGAGGCTACTGAAAACAAAAGGCGGTCACATCTGTTTTTCCGTGACTAGTTCGTCAAAAATTTGCCGTTTTATTGCATTCATGGCACTCTGGATTGAAAATTAAAAATGAAAAATTTTTGGAGCTTAGATGTCAAAAAGTAATAAATGGGTGTCATTGTACTCGGAATGACATTTCCTATTAAAATAAGCAAAAATATACAGGGTGTTACATTTAAAATAACTAAGTTAAGGTCATTTCCGGCTAAACAGGAAATGACAGAAAACAGCTGAATACGTCAAACAGTGCACATTTATGTGATATACCTATGTACCAAATTTTGTTTTTGTATCTTAGAAAATAAAAAAGTTATAGGGGTGAGCCAGCTGTTAGGGACACTTAGGGACACCCGGTATACAGGGTCCTGAAGCTCACCTCCCGTCTTAAGTAGCTTATTTATAATTCAATGTAAAATTTTCATATTTTGCAGACGTAACCTTTAACCCACGGTGCATTTCAGGAAAATAATTTTGGTTATACAGGGTGTCACAAAAAAGTGTGACGTCACGGTGGCGCATTTTTTTAAATGGAATGCTCTGTATTTTTTTGTATATTTAGCTACCTCTTGTGGTCATCTATCTTCCTCTAAACTTTGGTTAACATCGGTTTAGTGATTTGAGAGAAAAAAATATATATATAAAAAAAACTGTTTTGCACCACAGAATTTAAAAATGAATAAAAATACCAATAGTGCTTGGTCAATGGAATTAAACAGGTAACTTATTAAGTAACGTAATGTAAACTCTTCAAATTTCAAAGCACTTTATTTTCCTTATTTTAAATATGAGCCCCTGTATATTTTTAGGTTGTTAGATGTACACTTAAAAAAACAAATATTTTTCTAAATATAACCCTATCGAAATTCTTAAGACATTAAAAGTTATTCGTTCAAAACTCATTTTGGCATCTATTTCAATAGTAGTACAATTAAATAAAAATGAAAGGTGGCTATGAAAAACAATTTTTTGACATTGAAATTTATTTAACTTACAAAATCTTATTATAAAAATTTGAGTAAATTATTAATTTAAAAAATATGTTAAATGTTAAATAAACCTTATTTTTAATTTGTAATACCTTTTGGCTAACATTTATATAACTTTAACGGATTTCTACGTAATTATTAACGTTATTAGAAAACTCTAATGTCAATAAATTGTTTTTTATAGCCACCTACTATTTTTATTTAATGATATTACTATTGAAGTAGATGCCAAAATGAGTTTTCAACGAATAACTTTTAATGGGTTGAAAATTTCGATATGGTTATATTTAGAAAAATGTTTGATTTTTAATTCCGTATCTAACGACCTAAAAATATACAGGGGCTCATATATAAAATTAGAAAAATAAAGTGCTTTAAAATTTAAAGTGTTTGACACTAAATTTTGGACACCCTGTACAGTTTGAATTAACCACACATGACCTGAGCGACTGATATTACGTTACCTAATAAGTTTCTCGTTTAATTCTATATTGCACTATTGGTATTTTTATCCATTTTTAAGTTTGGTGGTGCAAAACAGTTTTTTTTTTTTTTTTTTTTTGAAATTACTAAACCGATGTTGACAAAATTTTAGAGGAAGATAGATGACTACAAGCGGTACTTAAATATCGAAAAAATACAGAGCATTTCATTTAAAAAAATGCACCATCGTGACGTCACAGTTTTTTGTGACACCTTGTATAACCAAAATTATTTTCCTAAAATGCACCGTAGGTTAAAGGTAACGTCTGCAAAATATAAAAATTTTACATTAAATAATGAATGACCTACTTAAGACGGGAGGTGAGCTGCAGGACTCTGTATATATATATATACAGGGTGTTTCCTAACTACGGTACGAAACTTCAGAGGGTGATTGGCTAGGTCGTTTTAAGAAAAAAAGTTCCTATGAACATATGTCAGGAGTTGCTTCGTTTCTGAGATACAGGGCGTTGAAGTTTAAAGAAAAAAACGGTATTTATAAAATATCATAAATATCCTAAAACCGATTTGGTCGAAATTTGGTGCAGTTATTTGAAGTAATAAGGTGCTTATTTAGCTCTAACTAGATTAAAATTATTAGCTCCAGTGGCGTCTCAGTGGTACACCAATGACTTTTTCTTATAGTTTTTATATTTTTTAAGATTAGGCAACTAAAAATAAAACTTTTTACTTTCCTGTGTTTTCTTCATATCTAGCTTCGTTTTCGAGAAAAAAAATAAAAACCACATTAACTCATTCTAAAAGCTATTCATGGACAACATAAAATAAAAACCAAAAATAAAAAATAAACAATTTCGTCCTTAAAGTAAATGAGTAAAATGTCCACCTTCTCATAAGCTACGGGACTGCAATCGATTTGTCATTGAGTGTCTGACACTTAAAAAAAATATATATTTAAATATCATAAATATCCTTAAACGATTTGGTGAACCAATTACTTTTTTTTGTAGTTTTTTTTTAGATGGAGCAACCTCATATCTTGTTTACTATGAAAATAAACATTTTACTTGTACGACTTTTATTATCACATTTTTGGCATACCACACCTGCTTTTTATAACAAATTATTGCGAAGTCCAATCTAGTATCTCCTTACCCGCTTTGGAGACCAGCTCACAGTGATAGTATTGTATCAGTAAAATTCAGAGTTGTCAATTAGCAGTGATCCATCATGAATAATTTTACTCACGCTAAAATGGCTGACATGCACTTTATTTATGTATTAGCAAATAGAAATGCGGAAGAAGCACGAAGAATTTACCAGGACAGATATCCTAACAGAGTAATTCCATGTGCCAAAACATTTAGAACGCTACACGCATGTGAAACTGGGATTTTTAATAAAAATACAGGTGGTGGAAGACCAGAAACTGTAACAACGCCTGAATTAGAAGAAGCTATACTTAATGCGATAGAAGAAGATCCTTCAAACAGTACCAGGAAGATTGCACAGCAGCTTGAAGTCAGCCCAAAAGCCGTTTGGAAAGTTCTAAAAAGAAACCTCCTGTACCCATATCACATACAGCGGGTCCAAGCTCTGCTACCTCGGGATTTTCAAACAAGATTAATGGTTTACAGGTGGTTGATTCATACCATGGCATACAATAATAATTTTTTACCAAATGTTTTATTTACGGACGAGGCAAATTTTTCACGAGATGCTATTATGAACTTTCACAATGACCATTTTTGGGCCGACGAAAATCCCAACGTTATTAGAGAAAGTCATTTTCAGCAACAATTTTCGCTGAACGTTTGGGTAGTAATTATTGGTGACTACCTAATTGGCCCATTTTTTTTACCAGCAAGATTAACAGGTGAATCCTACACGGACTTTTTGCAAGATCATTTACCCATTTTGTTAGAAGAAGTACCCGTACAAGTAAGAGTCAACATGTGATTTATGCACGAAGGGGCTCTAGCTCATTTTAGTGCTCTTGCTCGTCAGCATCTCGACATCACCTACCCTAATCGCTGGATTGGACGTGCAGGACCTCAAAATTGGCCACCTCGCAGTCCTGATATGAATCCTCTAGATTTCTATTTATGGGGCCATTTGAAAGCTCTTGTTTATAAAACTCCTGTACTAGATGTGAATGACTTGAGGAATCGGATAATTGACAATTGCAATGCCATAAGGAATACTCCAGGAATTTTTGCACGTGTCAGACACTCAATGACAAATCGGTTGCAGTCCTGTATTTTATCAGAAGGTGGACATTTTGCTCATTTACTTTAAGGTCAAAAGTGTTTATTTTTTATTTTTGGTTTTTATTTTATGTTGTCCATGGATAGCTTTTAGAATGAGTTAATCTGGTTTTTTTCTCGAAAACGAAGCTAGATATGAAGAAAACACAGGAAAGTAAAAAGTTGTATTTTTAGTTGCTTAATCTTAGAAAATATAAAAACTATAAGAAAAAGTCATTGGTGTACTTTTTTTCGTCAATAATATGGCTGTGGTGCCCACTAAGACGCCACTGGAGCCGAGGGGGAAACCGCAATCAAAAATCTGTACACCAGATTACACAAAAGTCAAGATTACACGGATTACACAAAGATTACACGAATTACACAGAGATTACCCGGATTACACAGGGATTACACGGATTACACCCAAGATTACACGAATTACACAGAGATTACACAGATTGCACAGAGATTACACAGATTACACAAGATTACACACAAAAAATGTCTTTTTGTTTCGTTATTAAACCAGCTTTAAAAATATTTTTTTGATTATTGGATCCATTTAAGTTTTTTTCTATTGCCCTAAAATAGTTTTAACTAATTTTTTACTGTATCTATATAATAAGGGTTATACGGGTTAAGTTGCATATCTTCATTAATTAAATCTGTTAATTTATTTTTTTATGTATCATGTAAGTTTTATTTAAAAAAAAAGCAAGATAAAATTTTAAACATACATTTTAAAGTTTTATTCAAAAAGGAACGAACAAACCACAACTTAACTTTTAAACATAAATGCTAAACTATACATTTTGTACTTGTCCCTACATCTACAATAACCCAGAATACTTCTCCAAATTGAAAAAAGAAAAAAACATTAAATTAACAGAAATCAAATAAATTATTATATTAGCTTAACATTTTATTTAGATAAAAACAAACAAAACCTACCCTTCGAACTTAATTAATAAACTATTTTAAACATACATTTTTTTCGTACTTGCAATGGGATATATCTTAAAGACGTCATAATAAGCATAGTAACTATATATGGAGAAAAATCAAATAAATTATTTTATTAGTTTACTAAAGTTTTATTTAGACAGGAACTAAGTTTTATGTTGAAACAAACGAATAAACCAAAACTTAACTTTATAATGTACATACCGAAAAAACAAACAAGAACAAACATCAGCGAACAAACGTTTTTCTTTAGTGTAGACAGTAAAAACGCGAGCAAACGTTTGTTTGTTCTTGTTCATACATGTTCGAGTAGACGTCGGTACATAAAAATTTATGTACACACCGAAAAAACAAACATCAGTAAGCAAACGTTTTTCTTCAGTGTAGACAGTTAAAACGGCGAACAAACGTTTGTTTGTTCTTGTTCGCACATATTCCAGTGAACATCGGTACATCAAAGAGAATTTTTGTTTTTATAGTCATCCATAACTATTCCAACTAGTCAAACAAGAGTAAACAAACATTTGGTTGCGCTATTTAGACAGAAAAAGCGAACAATAGACAAAAAACACATACAAATAAAGTAAACAAGAACGAATGTTTGTTTTTGTTTGTTTTTTCGGTGTGTACATACCTAAAGAGAAATAAATTGTGCCCATTTGATCAAAAAATGTCCTGCCCAGTATGAAATTAACTGTCAGAGTTGGCCCCGCCGATTCTGCGCAATAACAAAATTCCACGAAATAATTTAATGTGTTCCCTCCTTACACACTGATAAATCAGTGTGTAAGGAGTAATACTATTCATTTTATAAAATGGTCGTATCTTTTAGGTTAAATTCAGTTTAATTTATTTTGCTTATGTATTAAAAAATCCCAATGCATAAAGCGTTATAATATTTTTAAAAATTACTTCCTATACCTACTTAACTCATGTCGTGAAAATAACTAGGTATTTGGCACTAAATTAAGTATTAACGGCACTTTTTTAACATGAAAAAAATTAAAAATAACTTGAAAATATTTTTTTGGACTATAAATTGGCCAATTTGGCAACATGCACCAAACATTTAACAGCAGATAAATGGTTGTAGGGCGAAGGCTATCTCAGCTGTGACCAATAGAAATAAAGAAGTGTGGTGGTTTACATTCAAATTATTTTGCTTATGCAACTAGGGCTAACTAAATATACCTCTTTCTTCTTTTATTTCGATTAAACATAAAAGATAGAGATACAATGAATGCGTCTTGGTGCCAAAAATATATTTGGTACAGCCCAAAGCATTTGCTGTATGTGGGGAATAATAGGGAGTTTCTGGCACCCAATACTTAATAAATTAAATACGAAAAGGGAAAAATTACAAAATTGAATAACTGAAATCTGTCAATAAAAACGTGACGATTTATCTCTGTATCACAAAGTAGAATTATTTAAGATGTCATATGTCGTCTACGTCCAGGCTGAGATTTAAAGAGACACCTACAGTTTTTATATATGTATGACCCAAAATTACTTTTTTTCGCGTTTTCTTGCCTTTAGAAAGTTGGTTCTTTTCCCAAGATTACACAAAGATTACACAGATTACACTCAGGATTACACGTATTACACCGGGATTACACGGATTACACAGGGATTACACGGATTATACAGAGATTACAGGGATTACACAGAGATTACACGGATTACACACAGCGTGTACACCAGATTCTCGCTGCGGTTTCCCCCTCGACTGGAGCTAATAATTTCAATCTAGTTAGAGCTAAATAAGCACCTTATTACTTCAAATAACTGCACCAAATTTCGACCAAATCGGTTTTAGGATATTTATGATATTTTATAAATACCGTTTTAAACTTCAACGTCCTGTATCTCAGAAACGAAGCAACTCCGTACATATGTTCATAGGAGCTTTTTTTCTTAAAACGACCTAGCCAATCACCCTCTGAAGTTTCGTACCGTAGTTAGGAAACACCCTGTATATATATATATATATATATATATATATATATATATATATATATATATATATATATATATATATATATATATATATATATATATATATATATATATATATATATATATATATATATATATATATATATATATATATATATATATATATATATATATATATATTTATACATATACATATACAGCATGATTCATGAGGAAATGTCAATACTTCAGGTACATAGTCAGGGTCCAAAAATAAACATAAAAGTCTATACAAGTATGGGTCCGCAAGGCCTTCGTTTCCGAGATACAGGGTGTTCACAGACCTGACATGTGATCAGAAGTAAATGGTGGAATTTTTAAAAATTATAAAACCTAGCTTATGTTTTGCCGAAGATAATTTAAGAAAATCCGTCATTAATCCGCATTTAAAACAATAAATTTATCAAATAGTCAAAAATATTAGGAAATCCGTATTTTGACGAAAAATTTTTAAACGAAGAGCGACATACTCGGCTAAAAGCTTATTAGTTACTGGAGTAGTCGGAGTCGAGCCGGCAGGGTTGCCAACCGTAAATAAAACCCTCGTACAAATGCAGCTAAAAATCTTGTAATTTGACTTTCAAACCTCGCACATTTATTTTATTATGCATCGAAAACGTGCTCAAACCAAAATTTAGGTATATTGAACTACTGGATTTTGTATATAGTTTATTTCAGCTAAGATTTGAATTTAAAGCCGTTACTTCTGTCACAAATGCCAACCGTTTTTTTAGGTTTTCAAAATATAAAAGTTACCAGACCAGGAAACCAACCGGCAATTAAAAATAAATAATCTAAAACACGATTATATCTGCCTCTTTTTTAAAACACGTGAACTGTTAAAGGCGATATAAACCATCAGTTAGTTTACTTGTACTGTTCACTTAAACGGGGCCGGATTGTTCGGATTTTTATTTTCTGTTTGATGTTGACGTGTTAACGCTGATCCCAAATTTTTTTCATTCTTTGGAATATTTAGCCTGTTTTAGTGTTTTTTATGATTGCTTTATTTAGTGTTTCTTGATTATTTATATATAGTGTTGAACATTATACATGTATTGAATTTTATTTTATTTAACAGAATTATTTATTTCTGAAAAAAATAATATTTATCAACATGCAGAAACAGTTTTTAATTTTTCTTTATATTTTTAGAATCATATGGATATCAGGGATTCCTGTATCCCCTGTCTTCCAAAAGGGATGTTGACGGGAAATTGGAATTTTAAATAACATCTTAAATTTATATTTATTGATCTGCGGTCCAGTGAAAGTACTGCTAGATTAATCTTGTTTATAATTATGATTTTTAAAATTTTGCAAAATTTGTGCTTAAGTGTTATATTAAGGTACTGTTTTTTGGTTTAAACATTAATATGGGTATTTTTAGGAATCATCATATAATCTTCAACATGGTAACAAATTGGCCCAAGAATTTGTAAAAAATGTTTTAACTATTTTGTAAAACACTGTGATTTAAGCCCTCTTCAGGTAAATTTATACTTATAATACGAAACCATTAAAACATTATTCATTTTAAAAATAACATTTTTATGTTAAATTGTATGGGTAAATTTTATAGACTTTAGCTCAAATGCAAGGTGTGGATGGGGCGAGACTCTGGTAATTGTCTGAAAGGGCCGCAACTCCGATTTTGACCAAATTTGGTATACGTTACCTTTTTTGGCGGAAACGTTTCGTTTTCAAATATCCGTCATCAAAGTTGAAAATCAAAAACCTCATTAAAACTAATCTCCTTCTTTTGTACAGAATTCTTGACTTTTACACTGAATTGGAACACAATAGTTAATAAAAACTTTTAAAATTTGTTTTTATATTTATTTTATACCTATTTTCATTTAATTGTAAAATTCACTTTCAAACGCTGCAACCAGGTATACAAAATATACAACATGGCCGCCCCGTTTGAAAGTGATATGGCAATTTAATGAAGAAAAAGGTTAAAATAAACAAAAAAAAAGTTTTTAAAAGGTGTTTATAAAATATTGTGTGCCACTTTATGTAAAAATCAAGAATTGTGTACAAAAAGAAGGGGGAATATAGTGTAAATGAGGTTGCTTGACTTTCAAGTTTGATGATGGATATCTCGAAAACGAAACGTTTCCCAAATATTTTTCAGATCAATCAGCGCCCCAAAAACCCCGGTATGCCAAATTTGGTCAAAATCGGAGTTGCGGCCCTTTCTAGACAATTACCGAGACTCTCTTTTGCCGTTCATATTCCATTTTCGAAAGTAGGTTTACAACGCCTCAATAGATTAATGGATAAGGCATTAAATTACGTAAGATATGGTTCGAATCACGAATGCATATACAATACAATACCACCTTAGGTTTAAATATTGCTTTTTATGTTTGTAACACCTCTGAACAGAAAAAGATAGTTGTCCCAAGAAAAACATTCAGACATTTATGTAAAGGAAATGGACCAAGTTCTCTTTGGTCTATTCTTCCAGCTAATACCAAAATTTTAGAAATCTACAAAAATGTAAAATTTGTTTTCTTTATGTTTCCGTACACTTTAGTGTTGTGTTATATTTTTATTGCATTAAGTTAACGATATAATTATGTGTTGTTTTGTAGAATTACAAGTGACATTACCAACGCTACACAATCGTCTTCGTGACAAGCAGCTATATGATGGCAGTCAAACAAGTCTTTATAGACTATTAAAAAGTATGAGCTTTTCTTATAGACCGGATAATAATAGCCGAGCATTGATGAAAAAACCACATGTATCTTCATTAAGAAGACAATTTCTTAAAAACTATATGCAAAATGAAGAACTCGGTCCAGCCAAAACAACCTATGTTTTCCTTGTTATTATTTATTATATATACTCAAACCTGGGTGTCTAACATTAATAAACTTTTTGTCTTTGTCTTTGATAAAAAATAAACCATATTATACTTAGTCACAAATTTGTATTTAATTTTACATCTAACCTGTCTCTTCCTCCCCCACCTACCCAGACATACGTTTCTTTAATGTCCTTACTTTACAGGTGGCAACCCTAGTTGCTTGGGTTGGTGCCTTAAATCTGTTTCTGGGGTTTAGGCTACTCCAATATTGTCCTAAAAATAACTTAAGACTATAAGAAGGCGGAAAAGCTATACTTTAGCCGCAGAGTCAAAACAATTTTATTCATAATAATTGGTGTAACACCATTTTTTATTAAGCAAAGAACAACATAATGTCGACTATGTAATAAAAAAATTTGGACGTGACAAGATATTTTAATCAAGTAAACCTTAATCCGACCCTGAACAAAGAAAATATCTAGTAACTAGATAATGACACATCATAGTCAGCCATGATTAATTATAACGGCTTTAAATTCAAATCTTAGCTGAAATAAACTATACGATGCTGCGATACTGTGTTTCCTTCCTTTTTTCTTGTTCAGCCACCCTTTTTGGGTAATTTTCTAGGCGGAGTCGAAGTAGGCAAACGGTCACTGTTGTCGTCATTATCACTTATAACGATACTTCTATTACACCACTAAACAATGTACAAACAACGAAGAGACTGGGTATATATATATATATATATATTTTATATATATATATATATATATATATATATATATATATATATATATATATATATATATATATATATATATATATATATATATATATATATATATATATATATATATATATATATATATATATATATATATATATATATATATATATATATATATATATATATATATATATATATAGGTGTGGAGAGTAGATAAGCTATGCCGGACCGGCAATAATAAGGGTAGTTTTTCCCATGTATTTCTTATGGGAGAATTTTAAGGTCCGATTTAGATTTTACTTCCGGTCTAGCACCAAGTGTCGTTGTGGTCACCCAGCTAAGTAAGATTATGAAATACGAACTTATCAGGAGACCTCGAGTAATTTTGGAAATAAATAAAAAAGTCCTCACGTAGCAGGATTGAACCGCCGTCCTAGTGCTTGAAAACCCAGAGCTCTACCACTGAGCCACCGGGGAGTATTAATTATTAAGTTGAAATAAATGTTTAGTGAAGAGAATTTAGAATTAATTAAATTAAAAAGTCGTCACCTAAGGATTTGAACCATGTCCTAGTGTTTCAAAGTCTGATTACCACTGAGCTATGAGGGAATATTAAATATTAAGGTGAAATGAATGTATAGGATCCTGAGTATTACGCCAGCACACGTGAGTATCATAGTAAAGGAAAAATAGTAGTAATAAGGTCGTTTAACTGTCATTAATAATATTGGTAAACCATGTATGGTTGTAAAACACCTGAGGAACTAATAAAAAAATAACAAAAGTCAGCACCCAGCAGGATTCGAACCCACGTCTTAGTGTATAGTAGAACTAGATGACCGATTGACGCACAGCCCAATCCGGCTAAGGCGTTTATCTCGAAATCTTGACGTCATACATTAATTAGGAATCTTGGGTGAGGCTTATTTTAGAGTACTGCGCATGCGCTAAAAAAAATGGCGGTGATCAAATGTCAAATGTTAAATGTCAAATGTCAAATGTCAAACGTCATACGTCAAAAACCATGTGACTTAGAAAAGTTAGGAATCTTGGGTGAGGCTTATTTTAGAGTATTACGCATGCGCTAAAAAAATGGCGGCGATCAAATGTCAAATGTCAAATGTCAAACGTCATACGTCAAAACCATGTGACGTAGAAAAGTTAGGTTACGTGTATGAGATATATTTTAGAGTACTGCGCATGCGCTAAAAAAATGGCTGTGATCAAATGTCAAATGTCAAATGTCATACGTCAAAACCATGTGACTTAGAACCTGCTTACGTGGATGAGTTTATCTTAGGGTCTTGCAAGCGCTAAAAAATGGCGCCTGTCACCTGTCAAATGCCACCTGTCAACTGTCATATTTCGCGAACCACGGGACTTGGAAAAGTTAGGTTACGTGTAGAGAGATATCTTAGGTCTTACGCAAGCGCTAAAAAATGGCGCCTGTCAGCTGTCAAATGTCACCTGTCACCTGTCATATTTCGCGAACCACGTGACTTAGAACCTGCTTACGTGGATGAGATGTATCTTAGGGTCTTACACATGTTCAGTATAAATGATGGCCATCAAATGTCACCTGTCACGCAGATCCCCGATGATGATGATGAGGAGTAAAATCGAAATGTTGTTTAGGATACATAACAGAAGTATTGATTTATAGCGAAAATTGTAAGTTATACCATTCGGAATTATCGGGTAACATCGGAACCCGAGGATGAGGATGACGGGTAAAATCGATAACGTTGCTTACTTAGGTAAAGTCATTGAATTGAGGATGTAAAACGTTGATTTATCGTATAAATTGTAAGTCATACCGTTGGGATGTTATCGGCTAACACCAAAACCCTGATGATGATGATGGTTAAAATTGAAACGTTGTTTAATACATCATCTTGAGCTAAGGATTATGTAAACATCTTTAACCATAAAGGCACTACAGCTGTTTAAAATAAGTTGAGAGACATCAGTTAGCGATTAGTACGGTGCCCCCTATAGTAAATTAATCATTGTGGTCTTGGCGTCTAAAGAAACAAAACGTAACCAAAGAATAGTTGTTCACGTCAATAATGTCAAGGTCAAACTTGTCAAACCTAACATGTGAGGCCCTGCGCTTAGGCCTGGTGCTTAAGAGCAGAGCGCAGAACCTTATAATCTCATATAACTCATAATTTTTAAATATTAAATAATAAAACAGGCTAGACTGATAGGAACAGGTTGTACCGGTTGTTTAGAAGCGGTTCGGCAGTTGATCGGTATCCGTCCTAATAGTGTTACGTTGGTGTTACGTTGGTGTTACGTTGGTGTCCTAATGGTGTCCGGTGTGTGTCCTAATAGCGTTCGGTATAATAAAACACATTGTATATATTAAATTAATTTATTTAAACCACATTGTACATCGACTTTTAACAATTTTATATACAAGTTTGGTTAGTAATACACTACAAGCTATGGTAATAAAAATATTTAAACTGTTATAATATTCATCGGATGACAACTGCTGGAACCTCTGCTTCGATGATACATGGCTCGGCGGTGGTGGAAACTTGACTTGTTTTCCATTCCGTTTCTCCAAAGGTTCCTATAGTGGAATTTAACCCTATATCTGGGAAATTATAATGATAATATATACAAGTTTATATCTCATCCATAATTGAATAATGCCCCCATGGTAGCGTCTCCACAGATTTATGAAGTATTTTTCGCTTATCATCATATGGGCTAAGTCCTATTTTCTCCTGCCTAATTGTGTGTATGTCGTGCTTTTTGAGCGAAATTTTGCATTTCTCCGTTAGTTATTCAGACACTCTACATAGTCATCAAAAGGTAATTTTGTTTTTGATAACCGATTTTTTAATTCCTTTAATTTTCTTGGTGATTCCTTTTCTTGCAAGACATTTTTCGATTTCTTCTCGTTCTTTATTCTTTGCCTCCAGTTTAACCCGTTCTTGCATTAGTTCTTCTTCGGTAAAAAACAGTTTAGTTGCATACATTTTTGATCTAAGCCCAATAAAATGTGTCATAATCCTGCCATTATTCTCATCCTTCATCATACCTAGTACCTTTTTATTAACCTGGGGAATTCCATAAATATTATCATGTGAGTAATCACTTGTATCAAAATACATTGTACAGTCATCTTTAATAACATCATATATATTATCTTTTTTTATTTCGTAAATAGGACTATCGGTATCCGTATAGAGAACTCTACAATTAGAAAATCGTTTTCGCATATAATTATAATGAAAGTCGTAGATTGTAGTCTTTGCCAGATCCAGAATGGACATGCCCACATAAATAGGTTTATTAAAATATACAACGGCTTTTGCCAGTTCTATTAGAACAAGATTTTCGTTTATAATTACTGAAGACTTAAACTCAGGCCTCGAAATTAATGCTTCTGCGCCATAGCGATCATCCCATTTGGTAATAAGTTTAACTGAAGAGTGTTTCCGAATATTCTCCATAGTTTTACCGAATACGAAATCGTTTCTTGCTGCTTGGCGTAATCGAGTATTAAGGTCTATGTATGATTTTAACCATGGAGCCTGACTAAATTCGAGAACTCTATGAACATTTGTTAGCTTTACTCCCAATTTTAATACCTGTTTAAGATTTCTATAGTGTATGACATATTCACTTTTATTATATAAAGATGCTAATAATTTGGCATTTTTTGCTCCAATAGGTACGCGATGTTCAGGACAAGGTGGCAGGTCAGAAAACTCATCATGAAGTTCATGTGGAACGCTTAAATCAACCTCAAGAATGTATCCTTTATCGGAATCATCAGGAATATCACATATGTTTAAAGTAGAAATGTCGTTCAACCAACTAAAATTGCCGTAAGGTAGAAATTGTGACATAGCCCATCCATATTGATTATTAACATCAAAATACATGAGATCTTCTTTAGATGAGTCATATGAATCCATATATTTATTATTAGCCTCAGCATACCGTTTTGAGCACTGACTCAACCCACCACGAATGCCTTTTTCAATGAACATTATCATTTCTAAACCTGTTAGGAGTTCTAGTTTAATATTATTAGATTTATATAATTGAAACATTGTACACTGCCAAGCATATCCAGGTAATGTATATGACCAAGCGGGATCTAAACCGTAAGTTTTATGCGATGTTGTTCTGAACTGTTCAAAAATATCTGCCAGAAGTAAAACATCAGTCCTTAGATATAAATCGGAATAATCAAGCATTGTCCTACAACCGAATGTTTCCCATACCTTCTGCGCATGTGCATAATCTTCGTTGCTTACTATAGAATCTTCTAAGCTATTATAAAACTCAGCCTTTGTAGGTAATTGAGACGCGTTTAATTTGCTCCATCCGTCCATAAAGTCATAGGGAAATATGCCTTTTCTACAGAGCAATGATTAGTGATCGTCTGAGATATGACTAAATTCTGATTTTAATATTGGATAGCTGGGTAAGTATGATGCCAGCTGACTTAAACTATCGGCCATGAACCTAAAACTATCAATAACTCTAAATTCAATCAAATTGTCTGGAATCTGTTTGGTGAAAGAAATGTATTTTTCTTTATTAACAGGTAAAATACTAATTGGGCCATCAAATTCCGCTAAAGCTTTAACTAACATGTGGCCATCGTAGGAGCTCATATTGTGAAACAGGACTGGAATCATATGACTATCTCTAAAATTGAGGTTACAGGATTCATGTGCAGGTCCACGATATTGCCCAGTTAAATGACAGTGATCACGAACCTTCTTTTCTTTTACGGAAAAAGGCTTTTCACAAATATGACAAATAGTAGCTGTTTCGAATAATCTTGTTTGTTCCGCAGACAACACTTCCATAGGATCACATAAAAATACCGTTTCGACGTTTTCAGCAAATAGAAGTAATTCTCTTACGAACCATTGCATGCAGTCTGCGCCCGAATATGATTTATAAAAGGATAGAGAGTCATCATAGGAACATTTAACATAATATCCAATGCTAAAAGGTACATGATGTTGTGTTTTATGCGTAGTTTTAGATGTATCATCTTCTACAGGAACTAACAGACATTCAGTATCAGCATAAATTACGAACGGTACTTTTGTCTTGTGATTAAAATCTTTAAATTGAATCCACTTTTTATCTTCAGTAGGAACTCTTGGAATTGCCCCAGTGTTAAGCTGTTTACAATCCTTTTCATGCTTAATCAGTTTTTCATCGTTATAAAAATAATGTAAATATCGGTCCCAAATATATGTAGCTTTTTCATGTTTAGATAATTGACTCGAGAGCAAACGTGATATATTCTTAATCCAAACATAATGGTATTTTATTGGGCTTAGATCATTCATATCGCTTGTAGCAATATAACTATCTTGCACAAGCAGCATATTGACATGTTTGTCTTGTTTGTTTTTTGTTAAATAGTAAGGAATCACCATGAAATTTTTCTCGACTTTCTGTAATCGGTAAACATTAACAGATACAATATTTTGCTTTTCGAAGCGTGGAATTTCTCCTATCGTCATCGGGAACTTTATGCCTTTAAGGTTAAGAACTGCCTTCGGGTCCGGATAGAGATGTCAGTAATATTATTTTTTAGCGGGGTATAATCGCAGAAATGACAGCCCAAGCAAAACACATATCATCCATATTTTGTACGTTAACACAGGCTTCTTTTCTTTTTCAACGGGAGTTATATAACTTCCAACCCTCAATGGATTAAACTTATTAATAGAAATCATTAGATTAACTATTCTGCTCAGCGCCCAGCCAGAATTCTTTTTCTGGAACTCCTCTAGCTCCGTTAGAAGTTGATCTTGAATATTAACTTTAAACCATTCATTTAAATCGGTGTTCTGGAAAATGGGAGCATTTGCAGTATTTAGGTACTTTATTTCTTCCAATATTTTATCTGATTTCGATATCTTGAATTCTCCACATAGTACAGCATTGACCTTGAGAGCCTCATCCTTTTTCAACGCGTTTTGAATACGTCTCTTAAACATGATGGCGCAATCCTCCAAAAATGGTTCAACATCGACATGAATTAAAAGTCAAAATAAAGTCATTTCCATGTGTTCGAATTATTAATACTAGTAATAAGATTTAATATAACTCCAGTCCTAATTCTTGATTTAAATGCCGACTGAAGATCCTCCCACTTAACGCGATGCTTAGCTGTCTCCTTTTGTGGCACATATCCTCCTCCCATTACTTGCATTCCCTTCAAAAGTTGCCTAAATCCTTTAACTTGAGACATGCAACTAATCAAATGACTTTTTTCTGCAGTAGAATTAACATTTTTCAATGCTATGTTTAAATGTCTAACAGCTGATGTACACTCCTTTAGAACTTTTTTCTGAGAAGTTTGATCAAGTCTCAAATTCGGGTTCTTGAGTTGATTACTAATGCTGCTCACAAGCTCATTAACATGCACCATCTTGCTTAAGTTTTTACTGAGAGCTCTTCACGACGAACACTTTGGCGTTCAACAAGAAATGATTGATGCGTTGCGGATCACTTCTATTTATAACCTCGGTGTGCTGTCAATAAAGGAAAATAGAGTGCGTTCAGCAATTAGGAGCACGTTCGGAAATTATACTCTTCGCTGATTGGTTAAAAATATCTGGATAGCGAACGCTGATTGGTCAAAATAATTTACAATCTAAAAATAGACTATGTTACCATTCTTAAACAAAACCTAAAATAATGTTAAATACTTGAATCTGATTGGTTAAAAATAATGCTAAATACTCGATTCTGATTGGTTAAAAATAATTTACAATCTAATATTCGTCTGCTACTAGAGGGCTCTTAACGTAACATAATACATGTGCTTATATATGTCTGAAGAGTATAATGGCATTTTAGGTATAACATGGTCAACTTAGCACATTTATTTTAGTATTAATCAAGCAGCGAAGAAGTAACAATGTCTCGAAATTGTTTTTGGGGTCGACCATGTGACTGCTCAGAATGCAGACCTGATTTGAAGACTATGTGCGAGGTTTGTCAGGAAAATGATGGGTATAGAGTAGGCAGCACTTATAAAGCCGATAGAAAAGGTATAGGATATTACGATTTTGAAACCTACTGCAAGTCTTGTTAATATAAATATAAAGGACAATACGAAGAGGCTTATTTTGAACAATTAAAGAAGCTAGTTATGGAGAATCCTCCCAAGTATGCAGGAAGAAAATTTCTACCAGATGGTTCCTCAGTTCCCTATGGTTACAAGAAGCCAAAGGAAGACGAGAAGTAGAAATTATTTGTTGAAATAAATATGTAGAAATTGTTTTTATTTTGCAAATAAATATTTATAAATATTTGTTTTGTTTTAATAATTAACCCGCCCCTTTTGGATTTATCAAGCAATTGAAATTATAAAAGAAATGTTTACTGAGAATTGACGTTGAACCTGTATCATGATGGAATAACATACATACTGCTACAGCTGTTTTTGATGTTTATTGATTCGCTATTATTGGAACCGATCTGTTCAAGGAACCGACCTGATCATGGCGAACCTGGTGATCTTGAACCTGGTTCGAGTGGTTCGAGTGGTTCGTGGTTCGGGTGGTTCCAGTTGTTCGAGTGGTTCGGGTGGTTCCAGTTGTTCGGGGTAGTATTGGTACAAGTGGTTCCAGTTGTTCAGTTGGAGTTGTTCAGCTAGTTGTGGTTAGAGCGATTACGGTTCGATGTAGTAAGTAGGAATAATAAAAGACATTAATATAATCATAATATATGTATATTGATTTCTACAACTTTACAATGGTGTATAATTTTCATTATTAATAAATATGTTATTCATAATGTGTATTATTTTTAGTCTAGATTTAATGGCGTCAAATACTGGTTGATACTCAGGTTTGGGACTATTGGATCCTTCATCAAATAACATTTTCGGCCAAAACTGTAACTCCGAATTTAATGTAAATATCTTCCTAGTTCCACGTGGAATAAATGCAGTTCCATATTTAATATCTACAGTTTGATGAATTTCGGTGTTTAACATACGGAGCAATGTTTCGGGTGCATAGCTTGAATAGGGCATATCATCTAATACTATACCAGTATGGCTAGGATTCAATCTTCCTAAATCTTGTTTACAAGTAACTATTAAGGGATTTTGAAAAAATGCAATAGCTAACTGTGCCTTGCCAACATTAGCATCACCAATTAAAAGTATTGATTGTTGTCTGCCTTTAAATGTTAATTTCTTAACAACATCAGGATCAAAATTTGTAATAGGCTGAACAGGCACAGAAGGAATAAATTCTTGGGATAAAAACGATTCAATATTCTTGCGTTGTTTAACAAATTCCCATAGATTAGTGTCTTTGCATACTTGTAATGCCTGTTGATAATCTGAAGCCAATAAAGCCGCCTTTAGCATTGAATTACCACTATGTGTTTTATTTTCTATATTCTTTAATATGCGTTCAGGTATTTGTCCTATAATCACAGGTTTCCCT
Source organism: Listronotus oregonensis (assembly GCA_019359885.1). NCBI lineage: Eukaryota > Metazoa > Arthropoda > Insecta > Coleoptera > Curculionidae > Listronotus > Listronotus oregonensis. The sequence continues at coordinate 24,290 of JAHBCN010005561.1, read as the reverse complement.
AGTGCGGTATCGTCATCTTTTTGAATATATTCGACTATTGCTTCTAACTTCTTTACAGTCTGTAACGTAACTACCTTAGGTATTAACTTGTTTAGTGCACTTTGTCTAACTGGGTTAGCAAAAGATACAACTGCATGTGTATGATCAAAACCCTCATCACTTAACTCGCGTCTGTGGATTAAAATTTAAAATCTTGATGTGTTTCTAACGGTTCGACTCAAAGTCTTCGGTGGCACTACAAATGTCCAATTACAAGCTTTACACATAGCAAGTTGGTCAACCATGTTAACGACTGAATGATTACTAATAACGAACTGTATAGATACAAACAGAGAAGTGAGCTGCACATATAGCGAGGTATTTATATTACCCATAGAGGGCTTCTGGCAACTGTGCTGTGATTGGTCAGAATCAATTAGATTAAAAGGTTGATAGGAAAATGAATTCCTACGCCAACCGTGCAAAGTAGTACCATTTACATAATATTGCGCAATATTACGCAATTGTTTCGCATGACGTCATCGAGGCTTCTTACAACTGTCTTGTGATTGGTTAGTTGAAGTGGATTATAATTTATTCATATCAGATACGCTTTAGATATGTAAATGCGGCTTATCAATGTCCGGTGACCTTGAGGTGGGTAACCTTTTATCTCGGCGGACAGCGGACAGCGGACATCTGCTCTATGACGTCATCGTGGTTTGTCTCTTTCTCTCTCTTTAAGGTGTTATCTTGTCTTCCTTCCTCCTTCTCTCGCGTCGCTAGCGACTCAGACTCGTCTGGAGAGATAAAAGGTTACCCACCTCAAGGTCACCGGACATTGATAAGCCTCATTTACATATCTAAAGCGTATCTGATATGAATAAATTATAATCCACTAACAACCAATCACAGACAGTTGTAAGAAGCCGGCCACGAACAATTGCGTAATATTGGCAATATTATGTAAATGGTACTACTTGCACAGTTGGCGTAGGAATTCATTTTCCTGTCAACTTAATCTAATTGACGACCAATCACAGACAGTTGCCAGAAGCCCTCTATGGGTATATAAATACCTCGCTATATGTGCCAGCTACTTCGTTTATCTACAGTTCGTTATTAGTAATCATTCAGTCGTTAACATGGTTGACCAACTTGCTATGTGTAAAGCTTGTAATTGGACATTTGTAGTGCCACCGAAGACTTGAGTCCGAACCGTTAGAAACACATCAAGATTTTAAATTTTTAATCCACAGACGCGAGTTATGATGGGTTTTGATCATACACATGCAGTTGTATCTTTGCTAACCCAGTTAGCAAAGTGCACAAACAATACCTAAGGTAGTTACGTTACAGACTGTAAAGAAGTTAGAAAATAGTCGAATATATTCGGCTACGCACTGGGAAACCGTGATTTAGGACAAATACCTGAAGATATTAAATATAGAAATAAAACCAGGGAATTCAATTAAAGGCGGCTTATTGGTCGATTATCAGGATTCAATTGCAAACCTAATCTATGGGAATTTGTTAAACAACGCAAGAATATTGAATCGTTTTTTTAAGAATTTATTCCCTTGCCGTTCAGCCTATTACAATTTTGATCTATTTTTTAATATATTCACATTTAAGGCGACAACACCAATACTTTTAGTGATGCTAATGTTAGCAAAAGATACAACTGCATGTTTTCAAAACCCTTAATGTCTTGATTAAAAATTTAAAAGATTGAACGTTCGCCAACTGGTAAAAAGTAATTAAGAATGAATGCCCTATTAAGCTATGATCTAAAACATTGTCCGGTATTTAAGTATTATAACACCGAAATTCTCAAACTGTAGATATTAAATATGGAATGCATTTATCCAACGTGGAATAGGAAGAATTTACATTAAATTCGATTACGAGTTTTGGCCGAAAATGTTTATTGATGAAGGATCAATATTCCAAACTTGATAGTATCTACAAGTATTTGAGCCATTAAATCTGGACAAAATTATACACATCTATGATAACATATTTTTAATAAGTGTAAATTTGCCATTCTCATTGTGAAATCAATATACTATATTATGATTATATTAATGTCTTTTATTATTCCTACATACTACATCGAACCGTAATCGCTCTAACCACAACTAGCTGAACAACTCCAACTGAACAACTGGAACCACTTGTACCAATACTACCCCGAACAACTGGAACCACCCGAACCACTCGAACAACTGGAACCACTCAAACCCGAACCACTCGAACCACTCGAACCAGGTTCAAGATCACCAGGTTCGCCATGATCAGGTCGGTTCCTTGAACAGATCGGTTCCAATAATTGCGAATCAATAAACATCAAAAACAGCTGTAGCAGTATGTATGTTATTCCATTATGATACAGGTTCAACGTCAATTCTCAGTAAACATTTCTTTTATAATTTCAATCGCTTGATAAATCCAAAAGGGGCGGGGTAATTATTAAAACAAAACAAATATTTATAAATATTTATTTGCAAAATAAAAACAATTTCTACATATTTATTTCAACAAATAATTTCTACTTCTCGTCTTCCTTTGGCTTCTTGTAACCATAGGGAACTGAGGAACCATCTGGTAGAAATTTTCTTCCTGCATACTTGGGAGGATTCTCCATAACTAGCTTCTTTAATTGTTCAAAATAAGCCCCTTCGTATTGTCCTTTATATTTATATTAACAAGACTTGCAGTAGGTTTCAAAATCGTAATATCCTATACCTTTTCTATCGGCTTTATAAGTGCTGCCTACTCTATACCCATCATTTTCCTGACAAACCTCGCACATAGTCTTCAAATCAGGTCTGCATTCTGAGCAGTCACATGGTCGACCCCAAAAACAATTTCGAGACATTGTTGCTTCTTCGGCTGCTTGATTGATACTAAAATAAATGTGCTAAGTTGACCATGTTATACCTAAAATGACCATTATACTCTTCAGACATATATAAGCACATGTATTATGTTACGTTAAGAGTAAGAGCCCTCTAGTAGCAGAACGAATATTAGATTGTAAATTATTTTTAACCAATCAGAATCGAGTATTTAGCATTATTTTTAACTAATCAGATTCAAGTATTTAACATTATTTTAGGTTTTGTTTAAGAATGGTAACATAGTCTATTTTTAGATTGTAAATTATTTTGACCAATCAGCGTTCGCTATCCAGATATTTTTAACCAATCAGCGAAGAGTATAATTTCCGAACGTGCTCCTAATTGCTGAACGCACTCTATTTTCCTTTATTGACAGCACACCGAGGTTATAAATAGAAGTGATCCGCATCAATCATTTCTTGTTGAAACGCCAAAGTGTTCGGTCGTGAAGAGCTCTCAGTAAAAACATAAGCAAGATGGTGCATGTTAATGAGCTTGTGAGCAGCATTAGTAATCAACTCAAGAACCCGAATTTGAGACTTGATCAAACTTCTCAGAAAAAAGTTCTAAAGGAGTGTACATCAGCTGTTAGACATTTAAACATAGCATTGAAAAATGTTAATTCTACTGCAGAAAAAAGTCATTTGATTAGTTGCATGTCTCAAGTTAAAGGATTTAGGCAACTTTTGAAGGGAATGCAAGTAATGGGAGGAGGATATGTGCCACAAAAGGAGACAGCTAAGCATCGCGTTAAGTGGGAGGATCTTCAGTCGGCATTTAAATCAAGAATTAGGACTGGAGTTATATTAAATCTTATTACTAGTATTAATAATTCGAACACATGGAAATGACTTTATTTTGACTTTTAATTCATGTCGATGTTGAACCATTTTTGGAGGATTGCGCCATCATGTTTAAGAGACGTATTCAAAACGCGTTGAAAAAGGATGAGGCTCTCAAGGTCAATGCTGTACTATGTGGAGAATTCAAGATATCGAAATCAGATAAAATATTGGAAGAAATAAAGTACCTAAATACTGCAAATGCTCCCATTTTCCAGAACACCGATTTAAATGAATGGTTTAAAGTTAATATTCAAGATCAACTTCTAACGGAGCTAGAGGAGTTCCAGGAAAAGGATTCTGGCTGGGCGCTGAGCAGAATAGTTAATCTAATGATTTCTATTAATAAGTTTAATCCATTGAGGGTTGGAAGTTATATAAAACTCCCCGTTGAAATAGAGAAAAGACAGGCCTGTGTTAACGTACAAAATATGGATGATATGTGTTTTGCTTGGGCTGTCATTTCTGCATTATACCCCGCTAAAAATAATATTTCTCGCACATCCTCGTATCCGGACCCGAAGGCAGTTCTTAACCTTAAAGGCATACAGTTCCCGATGACGATAGGAGAAATTCCACGCTTCGAAAAGCAAAATAATGTATCTGTTAATGTTTACCGATTACAGAAAGTCGAGAAAAATTTCATGGTGATTCCTTACTATTTAACAAAAAACAAACAAGACAAACATGTCAATATGCTGCTTGTGCAAGATAGTTATATTGCTACAAGCGATATGAATGATCTAAGCCCAATAAAATACCATTATGTTTGGATTAAGAATATATCACGTTTGCTCTCGAGTCAATTATCTAAACATGAAAAAGCTACATATATTTGCGACCGATGTTTACATTATTTTTATAACGATGAAAAACTGATTAAGCATGAAAAGGATTGTAAACAGCTTAACACTGGGGCAATTCCAAGAGTTCCTACTGAAGATAAAAAGTGGATTCAATTTAAAGATTTTAATCACAAGACAAAAGTACCGTTCGTAATTTATGCTGATACTGAATGTCTGTTAGTACCTGTAGAAGATGATACATCTAAAACTACGCATAAAACACAACATCATGTACCTTTTAGCATTGGATATTATGTTAAATGTTCCTATGATGACTCTCTATCCTTTTATAAATCATATTCGGGCGCAGACTGCATGCAATGGTTCGTAAGAGAATTACTTCTATTTGCTGAAAACGTCGAAACGGTATTTTTAATATGATTTACCTATGGAAGTGTTGTCTGCGGAACAAACAAGATTATTCGAAACAGCTACTATTTGTCATATTTGTGAAAAGCCTTTTTCCGTAAAAGAAAAGAAGGTTCGTGATCACTGTCATTTAACTGGGCAATATCGTGGACCTGCACATGAATCCTGTAACCTCAATTTTAGAGATAGTCATATGATTCCAGTCCTGTTTCACAATATGAGCTCCTACGATGGCCACATGTTAGTTAAAGCTTTAGCGGAATTTGATGGCCCAATTAGTATTTTACCTGTTAATAAAGAAAAATACATTTCTTTCAACAAACAGATTCCAGACAATTTGATTGAATTTAGAGTTATTGATAGTTTTAGGTTCATGGCCGATAGTTTAAGACAGCTGGCATCATACTTACCCAGCTATCCAATATTAAAATCAGAATTTAGTCATATCTCAGACGATCACTAATCATTGCTCTGTAGAAAAGGCATATTTCCCTATGACTTTATGGACGGATGGAGCAAATTAAACGCGTCTCAATTACCTACAAAGGCCGAGTTTTATAATAGCTTAGAAGATTCTATAGTAAGCAACGAAGATTATGCACATGCGCAGAAGGTATGGGAAACATTCGGTTGTAGGACAATGCTTGATTATTCCGATTTATATCTAAGGACTGATGTTTTACTTCTGGCAGATATTTTTGAACAGTTCAGAACAACATCGCATAAAACTTACGGTTTAGATCCCGCTTGGTCATATACATTACCTGGATATGCTTGGCAGTGTACAATGTTTCAATTATATAAATCTAATAATATTAAACTAGAACTCCTAACAGATTTAGAAATGATAATGTTCATTGAAAAAGGCATTCGTGGTGGGTTGAGTCAGTGCTCAAAACGGTATGCTGAGGCTAATAATAAATATATGGATTCATATGACTCATCTAAAGAAGATTCATATCTCATGTATTTTGATGTTAATAATCAATATGGATGGGCTATGTCACAATTTCTACCTTACGGCAATTTTAGTTGGTTGATTGACATTTCTACTTTAAACATATGTGATATTCCTGATGATTCCGATAAAGGATACATTCTTGAGGTTGATTTAAGCGTTCCACATGAACTTCATGATGAGTTTTCTGACCTGCCACCTTGTCCTGAACATCGCGTACCTATTGGAGCAAAAAATGCCAAATTATTAGCATCTTTATATAATAAAAGTGAATATGTCATACACTATAGAAATCTTAAACAGGTATTAAAATTGGGAGTAAAGCTAACAAATGTTCATAGAGTTCTCGAATTTAGTCAGGCTCCATGGTTAAAATCATACATAGACCTTAATACTCGATTACGCCAAGCAGCAAGAAACGATTTAAACTGTTTAACTTCTGAAAGCCGTTGAAAACTATGGAGAATATTCGGAAACACTCTTCAGTTAAACTTATTACCAAATGGGATGATCGCTATGGCGCAGAAGCATTAATTTCGAGGCCTGAGTTTAAGTCTTCAGTCATTATAAACGAAAATCTTGTTATAATAGAACTGGCAAAAGCCGTTGTATATTTTAATAAACCTATTTATGTGGGCATGTCCATTCTGGATCTGGCAAAGACTACAATCTACGACTTTCATTATAATTATATGCGAAAACGATTTTCTAATTGTAGAGTTCTCTATACGGATACCGATAGTCTTATTTACGAAATAAAAAAAGATAATATATATGATGTTATTAAAGATGACTGTACAATGTATTTTGATACAAGTGATTACTCACAGGATAATATTTATGGAATTCCACAGGTTAATAAAAAGGTACTAGGTATGATGAAGGATGAGAATAATGGCAGGATTATGACACATTTTATTGGGCTTAGATCAAAAATGTATGCAACTAAACTGTTTTTTACCGAAGAAGAACTAATGCAAGAACGGGTTAAACTGGAGGCAAAGAATAAAGAACGAGAAGAAATCGAAAAATGTCTTGCAAGAAAAGGAATCACCAAGAAAATTAAAGGAATTAAAAAATCGGTTATCAAAAACAAAATTACCTTTGATGACTATGTAGAGTGTCTGAATAACTATACGGAGAAAATGCAATTCGCTCAAAAAAGCACGACATACACACAATTAGGCAGGAGAAAATAGGACTTAGCCCATATGATGATAAGCAAAAATACTTCATAAATCTGTGGAGACGCTACCATGGGGGCATTATTCAATTATGGATGAGATATAAACTTGTATATATTATCATTATAATTTCCCAGATATAGGGTTAAATTCCACTATAGGAACCTTTGGAGAAACGGAATGGAAAACAAGTCAAGTTTCCACCACCGCCGAGCCATGTATCATCGAAGCAGAGGTTCCAGCAGTTGTCATCCGATGAATATTATAACAGTTTAAATATTTTTATTACCATAGCTTGTAGTGTATTACTAACCAAACTTGTATATAAAATTGTTAAAAGTCGATGTACAATGTGGTTTAAATAAATTAATTTAATATATACAATGTGTTTTATTATACCGAACGCTATTAGGACACACACCGGACACCATTAGGACACCAACGTAACACCAACGTAACACTATTAGGACGGATACCGATCAACTGCCAAACCGCTTCTAAACAACCGGTACAACCTGTTCCTATCAGTCTAGCCTGTTTTATTATTTAATATTTAAAAATTATGAGTTATATGAGATTATAAGGTTCTGCGCTCTGCTCTTAAGCACCAGGCCTAAGCGCAGGGCCTCACATGTTAGGTTTGACAAGTTTGACCTTGACATTATTGACGTGAACAACTATTCTTTGGTTACGTTTTATTTCTTTAGACGCCAAGACCAGAATGATTAATTTACTATAGGGGGCACCGTACTAATCGCTAATTGATGTCTCTCAACTTATTTTAAACAGCTGTAGTGCCTTTATGGTTAAAGATGTTTACATAATCCTTAGCTCAAGATGATGTATTAAACAACGTTTCAATTTTAACCATCATCATCATCGGGGTTCTGGTGTTAGCCGATAACATCCCAACGGTATGACTTACAATTTATACGATAAATCAACGTTATACATCCTCAATTCAATGACTTTACCCAAGTAAGCAACGTTACGATTTTACCCGTCATCCTCATCCTCGGGGTTCCGATGTTACCCGATAATTTCCGAACGGTATAACTTACAATTTTCGCTATAAATCACTACTTCTGTTATGTATCCTAAACAACATTTTGATTTTACTCCTCATCATCATCATCGGGGATCTGCGTGACAGGTGACATTTGATGGCCACCATTTATACTGAACATGTGTAAGACCCTAAGATACATCTCATCCACGTAAGCAGGTTCTAAGTCACGTGGTTCGCGAAATATGACAGGTGACAGGTGACATTTGACAGCTGACAGGCGCCATTTTTTAGCGCTTGCGTAAGATCCTAAGATATCTCTCATACACGTAACCTAACTTTTCCAAGTCCCGTGGTTCGCGAAATATGACAGTTGACAGGTGGCATTTGACAGGTGACAGGCGCCATTTTTTTAGCGCTTGCGTAAGACCCTAAGATACAACTCATCCACGTAAGCAGGTTCTAAGTCACATGGTTTTGACGTATGACATTTGACATTTGACATTTGATCACCGCCATTTTTTTAGCGCATGCGCAGTACTCTAAAATATATCTCATACACGTAACCTTACTTTTCTAAGTCACATGGTTTTGACGTATGACGTTTGACATTTGACATTTGACATTTGACATTTGATCGCCGCCATTTTTTTAGCGCATGCGTAATACTCTAAAATAAGCCTCACCCAAGATTCCTAACTTTTCTAAGTCACATGGTTTTTGACGTATGACGTTTGACATTTGACATTTGACATTTGATCACCGCCATTTTTTAGCGCATGCGCAGTACTCTAAAATAAGCCTCACCCAAGATTCCTAATTAATGTATGACGTCAAGATTTCGAGATAAACGCCTTAGCCGGATTGGGCTGTGCGTCAATCGGTCATCTAGTTCTACTATACACTAAGACGTAGGTTCGAATCCTGCTGGGTGCTGACTTTTTTTATTTTTTTATTAGTTCCTCAGGTGTTTTACAACCATACATGGTTTACCAATATTACTAATGACAGTTAAACGACCTTATTACTACTATTTTTTCTTTACTATGATACTCACGTGTGCTGGCGTAATACTCAGGATCCTATACATTCATTTCACCTTAATATTTAATATTCCCCTATAGCTCAGTGGTAGAGCTCTAGACTTTGAAACACTAGGACGACGGTTCAAATCCTGCTAGGTAACGACTTTTTTAATTTAATTAATTCCAAATTCTCTTCCACTAAACATTTATTTCAACTTAATAATTAATACTCCCCGGTGGCTCAGTGGTAGAGCTCTGGGTTTTCAAGCACTAGGACGGCGGTTCAATCCTGCTACGTGAGAACTTTTTTATTTATTTCCAAAATTACTCGAGGTCTCCTGATAAGTTCGTATTTCATAATCTTAGTCAGCGTCATAATCTAAAGTCAAGCAATGTCGGACGTGACCATTACTTAGCTGGGTGACCACAACGACACGTGGTGCTAGACCGGAAGTAAAATCTAAATCGGACCTTAAAATTCTCCCATAAGAAATACATGGGAAAAACTACCCTTATTATTGCCGTACCGGCATAGCTTATCTACTGTGGAATAAGCAAAGCCGAACATAGGAATAAAGCGTAATCTATCAAACAGAAACGGAAAATCCCTTTAACAGCCTAAGCGAACAAAGACAGACCATCGCAGTATATCGGAGCTCCTGTCGTAACATGGTTACATCGCAATTCGGTCAGCGAAGATTGCCATGGTTGTCAGATTATATTGTTTCCTGGGAAATTCTTAGAGGGAAAAATATTTTTGTGGGTAATAACCGAAGATTTTAAATCTGACACAACTCGACTCACCTCCAAAATCTGAAAATTAGATAAAAATATAATTATTCCTAGCCTAAAATTTAAAAAACATGATTTACTAGTGAGCGGCGCCGAAGTTGCTAGGAAATATTACATTTTTAACCTCGGTGTTACTGCTCTTTAGTTTCTTTCACTTCTTTCATTTAAAAATTAAGAATTTTCCTGGATAATTTGCAATAAAAATTACTTCTGGGGATTTTTTTTTAAACAGCTTATTTTGGGCTTTTTTAGAGATATGCCTTGGTCAGAAAAATGTATTAAAATCCAGAAATAAAAAGATGACCTACAAAAACAAATTAATTTTTAATTTGGGTTTTTTTTCGAAGTCCTAAATTTGAATAATTTTTTAATTTTGACTGGGTAGATTGAGCCGAACGGACTGGCAATCCTGCATTTGCAATTCGCTAGCAGGCCGGCCCGCAAGGTTGCCAGACGTACGAGGCTCCTCGTACAAATACGAGATTTGTGGTTTTCCGTACGAGGTACGAGGATACTATCAACCTTGTATAATTATGTACGAGATTCTGATAATATGGCCATACGAACATTTTGCATCACCATAATAGTAGAAACTAGTTCCATCTATCAGACCTTGTAGGAACTTTTTACACTAAAAATGTCATTGCCGCAATTTGGCGTTGATTGTCTATGGTATAACTATTCCATCACCTGGAAACCCCCAACTAATAAAATATTTCTTTCTTCGCATTAGTCATCTCTGTCACATATAGCGCAAATTTCTATTTTGCTTTTTTTTCCTTACGTGTTCCATTCGTTGCATGCCGACCGTGTTTAGTACGTGTACATAGCTAATTGAAGTTTTTGTGAAATAGAAGATATTTATTATTAAATACCTAGTCTTTTCGTTGTTTGTCCATTGTTTAGTGGTGTAATAGAAGTATCGTTATAAGTGATAACGACGAAAACAGTGACCGTTCGGCTACTTCGACTCCTCCTAGAAAATTACCCAAAAAGGGTGGCTGGACAAGAAAAAAGGAAGGAAACACAGTATCGCAGCATCGTGTACAAAATCCAGTAGTTCATATGCCTTAATTTTGCACGTTTTCGATGCATAATAAAATAAATATGCATGGTTTGAAAGTCAAATTGCGAGATTTTTAGCTGCATTTGTACGAGGGATTTTTATTTACGGTTGGCAACCCTGCCGGCCCGACTCCGACTGCTCCAGTAACTAATAAACTTTAAGCCGAGTATGTCGCTCCTCGTTAAAAAAATTTTCGTCAAAATACGGATTCCCTAATATTTTTGACTATTTGATAAATTTATTGTTTTAAATGCAATAAATAGTTGAAATACAGGTAAACAAGGTTTTTAATGGCCGTTGAGCGCAAAGAAAACTGGTATTTCTGTAAAAAAACTTTATTTCATATTAAAATAATAGAACAAAGCGACCGTTTTTAAGTAAATAAATAAAAAAATCATTTTCAAAACTAAACTTTGATTCTGTTAAAAATAAAAAATAAAACGTTATTCAGTATTTGCAGCTAAATAACTAAATAGTTAAATTCTATTTTTATGAACAAAAACACAAAATTCTACATCATATGCTTAAAAAAGGCCCCCATTTTGTGCAAGACAATAACTTAATCTGTTGTAAAATGCAGTTCGCGAATTTGCCAAAATTTCAGGGGTTACGCCTAAAAGAACTTCGTTAATTTTTTGTCGCAGTTATTAGGGATAGATAGTATGTTTACCATCCACAGACCACACATATACGTCACCATCAATATCTCGGCTTCTGATGGGCCGATTTTCGTAATTCTTTTTTTAACCGCATTTAATGAATCTTACGCATGTGTAAAAAAATGGCGGCTGTCACCTGTCAAATGACATCTGTCAATGTCACCTGTCAAATGTTAAATCATCTAATTCAAAATCTAGTATGCGGGTTGGACACCAGGTATCGTTAGATTTAAAAATTACTAAACGTCAATGACGTCATCAGCTAAATGACATCTGTCAATGTCACCAGTCAAATGTTAAATCATCAAATTCAAAATCTAGTATGCGGGTTGAACACCAGGTATCGTTAGATTTAAAAATCATTAAACGTCAATGACGTCATCAGCTAAATGATATCTGCCAATGTCACCTGTCAAATATTAAAACGTCAAATTTAAAATCTAGTGTGCGGACTGTAAACTACAGACCACCTGATATTGATTTCGATAATTTGTGTGTGTTTCTCTCCCTCTCACACACACATTCACTTATAATGCGCTCCCTCGCCCAGATGGGCCGCCAGTTAAAGGGGGTTATATCGGGAGCCGCTATAGTGGGCTACATCAGGCTTTACAACAAGAGGCTACATCAGGCTTTACAACAGGGGGCTACACCAGGCGTTACAACAGGGAGCTACAACAGGCGTTACAACAGGTTTGCTACAACAGGCGTTACAACAGAGGGCTACATCAGGCGTTACAACAGGAGTGCTACATCATTTCATAATCATCAATAAATAATATATTTATTTGTTTAATAAATTAAATTATTAAATAACCATCCTGTAGACAGAAAAAAATACTCTTACCTATGTGTGTATACATGTTTAGAATTATGGTTTTAATTATATAAATTTAAGTGTATTTATTTGAAAAACATAATCATTGCCATGCATTAGTATATTTAGTTGCAAGTGTTATCACTTCCTGTTAGTGAATAATTTCTTCTAAAAAATAATTATTATCATGCATAAACATATTTAAGCGTGGGTTTATAGGGATATGTTAGGTTATTATATGTATTCATTCTTATAGACGTAAATTAAATAGCAATATTTTGTATAGACTAATTTATTAAACCATAATGTATATTGGCTTTTACTTAACTTATGCAGCATTTTAACTAAAATTAAAGTACAAGCTATAGCTATAAAAATAAGTAACGAAAAATTATAATCTTCTGAAACGGTAGAACTTGTGTTATTTCTGCATTCGCTGATCAATGTATGCCAGTCTGGAGTTTCACCAAAAGTACCATCTCGGAATAGAAATTGAAGTTTGTAGCGTAGAAAACAACCTGCGGAGGATGGTACTAAGCTACTGAAAGCAGGTGTTTGGTTATTATTAAGCAGTTCATAACGCATTTTGTCCATGTACTGTTTGATGAATAGTCTTTGGTATCCAACATTAACAACACATCTCTAGCATTGTGCGGCGGATATACGTAAAACGTTTTGCACTAATGCAACTAGAAGAATGTAAGACGAAGTTAACGCTGCCATGATTAAAGAATGAATGAGTTAGACCAACCAGTATGTTTTTTTTTTACTTTTTCGTGTTTAAATAAAATACATATTGAAAATGTATTAAAGGCAAATACAAAAAATGCTACTGAATTGCAAGTAAGCAACAGAGATAATTCAGACTTTTCCTTTTCGCAACTACACTTTTTACTGGTTTCTTTTCATATTTTTGACATGTCCACAAAATTTTTGCAAATTTACAGTATTTGACTTTTTTATAATAGTCCAATAACGGATTATCACCCTCTTTCTAATCATTAAATTTAACATGACAGTATATACACTTAACTACATCAGTACATCATTTTTCTCTGTGTAATAGAATCCAGCGCTTGCCAGTTCTTTAGGGTTGAGTTTAACAGACCAGTTTTCGAATGTAAGTCATAATCATCATAAAGGCGACCACACCCATCGTCAAAGCACATGTTTATTGGTTAAGATTACTATCTTAACCAAAAAATAAAACACTAAATGTCGGTATTTATTCGTTTATTTCATCATAATTACATAATTTTTGAAAGTGTTTATTCAGTTTGTTAGGATAATAGTAGATATATTCTAACATATAATAATCTCGCTCACTTAAACATAGTTCACAAATGTTTTTAATTACATCCAACACATTCTCCTTGCTTGTAACATACAAAGCTACATCATTTAACAAATTATTATAAAACGATCTAAAATTAAGTTTTTGAAGTAATTCTAACCTAAAATTAATTATATGAGCAGCATCGATAAATGCCTTAATATCTAAAGCACTAAAACACATAGCACTATCAGTCTCTACACTTTTAAGTCCAAGTGTATGTTCAGCCAAGAATGTTGCTGCCCATATGATGAAGTTATCAGATTGAGAAGTCTTCACAATACCGTTATCCTCATTAGATTCAATTAGAATATTCGCAGTTGTAAGGAATTCACACCAATCAGAATAGTTTAGCGATATAGAAATCTGCTCTAAAGGTAAGTTAAACAGGGTGTTAACAAGTTTCACACTTGGAGACATACCTCTAGCAACACCTAGTCCTGTTATAATATTGAAATGACGTACTGGTAGATAAATTTTCCCTTAAAAACTTCTTTTCATTCTTAATTTATTTTCTAGTTGCAAACACCATTTGATCAAAATATTCCCAACAAGTAGAAATATCACCACAATCATCGGAAAACATATTTATGGAAGAATCACTCACCATTGCTACAGGTCAACTAAAAGCCGTTAAAATATTTTTGTCTTCTTACGAACATTTACTCCTATAGTTTTGTTTATGTTAAGTTCTAGAAACAATAGCGTGAATAACGCCCATCTGCTATCTCTCGCTAAATCAAGTTTAAAATCTGGATAGACGTCTTCATAGCAGCTCTGTTTATGATTCTGCGTATGGTTATGTCTGCTGTTTGTCGGTATTTTTATATTACAATCGACGCAATAAATCATGTTGCTTAAACTGATAGTCCCTGGCTACTGAGCTTCATCAGGCTCAAACTTCAGGTTTGAGTAAGCAATCTCATATCTCTATAGGTAGAAGAAAGACCTGTTTTCTTAATTTTAAGTAATATGACCTATTCACCGTCCAAACTTTCAAATAACCTTAAACTTTGTTTATTTCTATATACTTTAGTAGAATTTTTCTTTGTAATATCTACATTCTGAAAATGTTGAAAAGAGAAACCGCTGTTTAACAGATGTAATTGAAGATACGATCCTAACGGTTGAAGTAAACGTGCTGCATCCCAATATGCAGTGTACCTGAACCAGGAAAATCCTAGATTTCTATCTCTTTTTCTTTCAAAAATTACCGCTTCTCTTTTATCATTCTCATAGAGGGATCGATGTTAAAGGGTAATAGTTGCCTGAGATGTATCAGTCCAACAGTTTATTTCTGCAGTCTTAACGTTTTTAAACCAAGTGTTTAGGTGTAGAGTTTCAACTAAATATCTGAGAGCCAATCCTTCTCTTTAAGTATCAGAATCTACCAGAGTGTCAACTATAGGAGTGAGAAATTGAAATCCGACACTAAATCCTCCGTCTCCAACTTTATATAAGTAGACCGAGATCAGGACGGGGAAAGCACTTTACCACTTTCTGCGATAAATAACCCCATAATTTGTATAATTAGAAGGTATGTAAAGATAAAGTTGAGTGTTTCTTTGCACTGCATCTTTTATCTTTAAAGCAAAGTAAACTCCAAGAACTACTTCCATGTAGCGAATTTCTTGAAGAGTCAAGTTCTTTTTATTAACATGATAAATTAAAAAGCCCTCTATTGTATTATTATAAGTATTTGTAAACAACTTGAAAGGCTTTTCCTTAATTGTTCAAATAACACATTCAGAGATGGATGCTTTTAAAATGCTAAATGTGCTGTAATGATGTATTCCTTATTTTTTCATAAGCCCTTGAAAACTGCTATCATATTATTTCTTTTCTCTGTCCGTAATTAGCTTTTTGGGAATTCGTTTAGACTGTTAAAGTATATCCTCCATAGCCTTGGTTACATCTTGAGTAGACTTTGACTTTATCGGTCTAGTCCAGAGAAATTTTGAAAAACAATCAATCACAACCAGTATATATTTAAATCGTTTGTTTTCACGAGCATACTAGTCAAGTTGTGCGAAATCGGAAGCAACGACGATTAAACTTCTTCTTTATAGGTCTATGCAGTTCTCTTACAACCTGCTCTCGCGCTTTCGTTATCGTCATAATAGAAATGATGTTTTTTCAATAATGCACTTAAATATATACTTAATGCCCGCCATGCGTTGAAACACCGGCAACAAGTCCTCGAATCTCTTGTTCGTGCTTCGTCAACTGCTGTTTTATGGTGTTAATATCGTCTATGTGGTTATTTTGCACTTTAATAATCAAAACATTCAATTGATCGGAGAGCGTTTAAATATATTCCTTCATTTTAATCTCCAAGAAGCCCTTAACATATCATCGAGAGTTCGAAAGTGGCTATCGATATTAGTTTTAATACTAGCTTTTGAGTCGTTTTATCTTGTCGACGTTACTTTTGAGAATAACCTCAACTGACACAAACACATTTTATCCATAGCTTCGGCAGCTTCAAAAAAGATTGGATTTCTCTTCCGAGCCAGAAAATATTTCTCTTCTTCCAATCTATACACTCTGTATGTATCCCAAATCAGACCCTCTTTAGAATATTGTTCTCTTGTCTGGGGAATGGCGTCCCCTACAACACTTAGCATTCTGGAATCCATTTAAAGAAGAGCCGTTCGTCTTATTAATGATCCAATACTCACAGAAAGGCTTCCTCTTCTTGCCCACCGTCGAGCTGTAGGGGATCTGTCGCTCTTCTATAGGTATTTTCACGGCTTCTGCTCAGAGGAGTTGGCCAGTATAATTCCTTCTCTGGCAGCTCCCAACAGAGCAACACGTAGTGCAACTTTTATGCACCCTTTTACAGTTCAGTTAGAGAGGCCCCGAACTTTCCGCTTTCTTCGTTCCTTCATCCCTAGAGTGTCAAGACTATGGAACCTGCTGCCCGCAGAAGTTTTTCCTTCTCCTCCCAATCTTCAAAAATTTAAGTCCCGTGTGAACAAACTCGCTCTCACCACACTGAAGACACCCACGGTACGTTAGTACTTAGGCATCAGCCTTCGTGGACTGTCCCAAGATAAAAAAAAAAGCTTCCTCCTTTTTCATAAACACCAATGTTTCATCAGTATTTTTAATATCACTTCTTATCTGACTTAAAGACGTTCCGATTTCAGTGTCTTTATTTTGTAATGCTTTCACTTGACGAAATGTTTAAATCTTAAACTTATAATGATTTTTATTAGTCTCTTGTATAACGTCCAACGTCTTTTGTAAATTAGCAGTGATATTTTTAAGGAGATCGAGAGCTGAAGAAATATTAGCGTATGTCACATCAATATAACGCTTGGTAGTAGCGTCGTTTAAGCTAACAGGATCTTGAACATTACAAAGTTTATGATTACTCATATCTAAACCGAGACGTAGCGGAGAAGGAGGTTAAAGAACAACCAAACTTATTCATGATTAACACTTTAATGAACTAATTTAAATAATACATGTTTATTTTTATAGAATTCGATAACTCCTAAACTTTCCAACTCCTGTAAAATATTTATTATCTCGTTAGTGTTATTATTATTTCCAGCATCACTTGCAGCGTGTAACTTTTTAAGAAAATTCATTGTTATTATAATAGACGAATTCTTTAGGTTTTTCATTGTATTCCATCAAAGCTCGACCTGTTGTTGATTTTATTCTTTCAAGACTACCTGGTGAAGATGATGTTGATTTTATTCTCCCAAGACTACCTAGTGAAGATGCTGATGATTTTACTATAGATCTCGATGTCGTTCTAATCTTCGCTGCTGCTCAGCTACACTAGAAGAGGTTTAACAATAGATTTATATTTTGATGAACGATTACCAAGCCTTCGACCTGTCTCTGTTTGATAAAGATTAGTTCTCTTAAGAATGTCTTTATAATGTTTATCATCTTCCCTCGTATTTAATACCGTTTTTTTTTTAAAACAACAATTCGTATAATCCCACAGTCCCAGGATAAGTGATATTACCAATACGAATATCGCTGTTTCTTTCAAAGTTTAGGATCCAACAGTCCAAGTATCATTTACATGATCATGCTCAACTCCATGAGAATCGAAATCTTCATCGAGTGTTAGATATTTCAGAATAAATTTATGCGATATCGTTAAATATTGCTCGAGAAAAGCTTAAAAGCCGACAGGATTTATAGCAATTTCTTCAACTATATTTTCGTGTGGTTCGGTAAAGACTTCATCATCAACATCGTCATCAATCGTACTTTCATAAACAGAGTCAGTCTTTAGGAATTTAGCTGGTTTAACGGCTGTCTCTGACTTCAAATCAGTCTTTAGGAATTTAACTGGCCTAACGGCTGTCTCTGACTCCAATGTCTCTGACTTCAACTTAGTCGCCGATTCTGGTTCGCCAATTTTAGAATGCTTACGTTTTTTTAGTATTTTCCAAAAGTTAAGTTAAGGGTTGTGTAATAGGTTTCAAAAAGGCGTTAAGTGTTTCGTCCTCCTCACCTCGCTCCAACTTTAATGCCATATACTTTTGTCTTATTGTATTTGCAGCCTTTATTATCCTCTTCTTAACTTCAACATAGAGATCTTTAAATGTCATCGCCATCTTATCACTTTAAACGATGAAGTTATACTTACAAAGACTAAAGATCTTAAGGTATTAGGTAGGTAGGTACCCATATAGGTATCAAACCTGTCTTAATATCGTCCTTTATTAATTTTACAGTCTTTTATAATAACCAGAAATCCATATTTGTCTTTTCAGCAATCAGAACAAACTTGTCTAAACATGTCAAATGACATATCAGTGTTTACGTGATCGTCGTAAATATGCTTAAGGTTGGCTCGTCTTGTTTAAATACTATTAAGACATTTGCATTGTCACGCACTAACTGTTTTGGTATTTTGGAGTATGTCTGCGAGAGATAAAACGAATCGATTAAATTATGTCTCTCCATGCAGAAATAATTCTGTATTTTATCTTGTTTTTCGCAAGCAACATCGTCGAAAATGAACACAGAGTCAGGTTTAGCACTTGTAGGATCTAAAACTTTATCATTATCACTGTATCCATAGTACTGAAAACCATTAATATATTAATATAATGAAAACCATTATAAGCTTCAAAAAATAATATTTCTCTTGCTGCAATGACTTTGAATTAAACATATACATTTCGAAATCTTAAACCATTTTTATCAGTTAATAGATTTGACATAACATTAGTTTTGCCGCAATTACTAGGTCCACATATCAGAACCCTTATCGTATTTGGTAAAAGTCGACCATGTTTTTGTTTAGTTGCTGTTGCTGCTTTCATATAAAAATTTTCAATACCAATTTGAACTTTTTGTTTTTCCTTCCGCATAACTGGCTAATAATAAGGACTAATCACTGCGACTGCGTCATTTGTAATGAGTACACCGCGTGGTGCAGGTGTCTTAAATAGTGCTACTAAAAACTTACCATTTGAACTCCATATCCCTGTTTATTTCTATTGCGGTCCGGGTACTCGATTAAGAGAGAGGTTGACGCGAGGTAATAAACCCAAGAATAAATTGGATAGTTTTTGTAAAAATCACGATATAGCATACGCTAATAGTAAAGACTTAAAGCAACGACATAAAGCAGATCAGATATTGGAAGATAAGGCTTGGGAGCGAGTTAAAGCAAAAGATTTTACGTTCGGTAAAAAGACTGCTGCTTGGTTAGTTACTAACGCAATAAAAGTGAAACGTAAAGTAGGGGCAGGTAGGCGTCAAAGTACATGTGGTAAATCTATGTGTTCTGTTGTTCGAAGAATCAAAAAACATTTAGGTGGAGGAGATGTGAGTAAAAAGAAAATGTTAAGTAATTTGTTGAAAGCTGCAAAAAAGACAATTAAGAAAATTAGCGGACGAAAAAAAGTTAATGTTCCTAGAGTTATACCTCTCCCTAAAACAGGTGGGATACTCCCTTTAATACCGATATTTGCAGTGCTTAGTGCCCTTGGCGCATTAAGCGGAGGGACAGCTAGTATTGCAAAAGCCGTTAATGATACTCAAGCAGCAAAGGAAAAGTTAAAAGAATCCAAACGCCACAAGCGATAGCTCTAGGTAGGTAGTGGACTCTATTTAAAAATATATAAGAAAGGCTATGGATTCTACTTAAAAAAGATGCCAAAAAAACTTCCAATAAAGCTACCCCATAGACCTTTAACCGACCAAGACAATAAACATTATGTTTCAGTGTCAAACATACCAAATTTAAGAGGTGTTTTCATGCGAGATACTCTCCATAAAAAAACTAAACCTATAGAATGTGGTGTGATTAATTTAGACAAAAATACAGGGATCGGTACACATTGGGTAGCTTACAAGAAAGATGGAGATAGAGTCATTTACTTTGATAGTTTCGGTAGTTTACCTCCATGTAAAAAGTTTGTCAAGTATGTTGGAAAGGCTAAAATATCATTCAATTACGATCAGTATTAAAAGTTTGATTCAAGTAACTGTGGACACTTGGCTTTAATATTCCTATATAACAAAAATCTATAAATAAAGTTGTGAACTAGAAATTATATCAGTCATGTCGCAGACATTCACGTTAAAAGGTCGAACTCATTCTCTTGAACCAGTGTTCGTTCCTCCAATCGAACTTTATTTAAAATACGATTATTCTTTAGCTCTTATATCGCTCATTACTTGAAATTCAATATCAAACATCGAGCCTGGTAGAATTAAGTTTTATTACATCGTCAAATCTGAAACAAAGTCGTTTGAAATACCACAAGCTCATACGAAATTAAAGACATTGAGGCTTATATCCAGAAGAAACTGGTTAGCGAAAAGGCTACAGTTAAACAAAAGAATGTGAACTTAGGAGTAAATATGATATAGATTTTTAGCCAACAGATAGTATCGGAAAATTTTTAGGATATTCCAATCGTGTACTTAACGCAAATACCTTGCATGAGTCATATCTACCTGTAAATATTATGCAGAGCGTTACAATAAAAGTTGAGTGTAACATAATAATCTTAACAACCCATCTCATACTTTATACGAGTTTGCGCCAACTGTCGATCCTGGTTATAGTATAAAAATTGAACCTGCGTATCCTATATTTCTTCCAGTTAATCGAAAAATTATCGATAACATCACACTTCCAATCTTGGATCAGAATTCTAAGCCAGTTAATTTTCGAGAAGAAAAGGTTGTTATTCGGGTAGAACTTAGACGTGATGCTAGTGTTTAGCCATTTAAGCAGTAGCACAACTACTTCAGCGCCATTTGAGCAGAATACTTCATTCTCATTTAGGAATATATTGATTTTGTTCTCGTTCAGTAAACAATACGCATATCATGTCAGGAAGACTTCAAATATTCAACCAAGTAAACAGTGATGAATCTGTCATTCGTAAAGAGTGGCACACTTATCATCCGTTTACCAAGTCTTTTAACCACAGTGATGAGATTAAAATTGTAATTAATTAACAAGATGTATTACTGATATGAGCAATGCAGAACTTTACATCGAGGGGAAATTCGAGGAAGAAGTAGATGCTACCAAACGGGGCACTTGTACCTTAACTAATAATGTAGGTGTTTTTTTTTAAATAAATTTCCTATGAAATGAATGGTAAAGAAATTAAAAGAATTTGAGATCCTGGCATTGTAAGTAGACTTAAGAGCATGCTCTGTCTAAACGAGTAAAGCTCTAGATATGGCTGGGTGGAACTGGCCTAGCGAAACGCTTAAAACTTTGGATGGAACTTCTAAACAATTCAGTTTACGTATTCCACTTAGCTTTTTACTTGGCGTATTTGCTGACTACAAAAATATTGTTATGGGAAAACAGACAATTAAACTTGTTCGCGCTAGGCATGATTATACTTGTTACATTACAACGACATCTATGGGAGAAAAGCCTACTAAAAAGGCCACTATAACACTTGACACTATCGAGTTAAAAGTTAGACATATATCCGAGTGATGCTGTAAAATTAAGAATTTTAGACGATATTGCTAAAAATAAACCGATATTTATCCCATTTAGACATTGGGAGCATCATGAATTACTGGCTTTAAGAACCACAAAAAGATATCTGTACCGTTAAATCAATGGCTGAACGAGCCCGATATGTCATTGTCTTTTTTATGAAGAATTGAAAAGATCATTTTTTGGGTGTCTGTATCATATGTTTTTAAACCAATCAAACCGTTTCATGAGCTAAGTTTTAATCATCAACGCCAAGTTAACTATCTTTCTAAAAATCATCATGGAATCCGTTATGGTTCTGGAGAGAGCTGTTATGAAGAAATTTATTCACTGCTCTATGAAGCTCTTCGAGACGTTGATACGATATATGTTTAAGGCCACGTGAGAGAAGATTTCCTAGATAAAATCTTTACCGAGATAAAGTATAAAATACCAAATATTGTTAGTTTAGAATATAAAATACAAAATATTATTAATGTAGAATTTGTTTCCGGCATTGTTCCAAAATTAGATATAGCTAAGTTAAAAATGCCACCATATTGTATAATTATATTGTAAGTCTTTTACCTCAAATAAATTATTATTAATAATTTGAGTTTAATTATTTATACTTGCATTTTAGTTTCCCTACATTCATTAATCATCTATCCGTTAAAGTGTTCATGTCTAAGACAGTTCAGTTAAGAGTGAGGTTAGAAATTTATCTACAACACCTCAACAAACTAAAGAAAAATATTAAGTCTTATCAGGAGAAAAAGATGTTGCTGAAGGCTTTTAAAAATTTAAGGTTATGATGGAGTGGAAAGATGTATTTACAACTCCTTCAAGAAACGTTGCAGAACCAGTGACAGTACCAAACAGTGTTGTTCCAGTTCGAATTTATGAAAATAGTGACACTATTAAGATACAATTTCATCAGTATGAAGTACGTCTATTATATAATAATGATTATTCTTTTGTCTTTACTCGAGAGGAATTTGACTAGTTTTTAAATATTTTTCTAATCACAACGGATGGTGCCATATACACGTAGTCATTGGAGAGAATGATATCGATTATTGGTTTGAAGAGGAAAGTCGTGAGATGTCTATTAGTAATCATAGAGAATCCATTCTGAACTTAGATCCTTCAGAAATATTATTGATTAAATTACATGCACATAAACTGTATGATTTAAATAAAGATATTTAATAGTATTTTCTGTTTTATACCCCCTAATTTAAAACCAACATTGATCCATACTAGTTCCTTATAATCTCGATATTGATTTCTATATATCCTACATTGAAATAAAACAAGCAAATTTGGTAATGATTTTTTTTATTATTTGGAGTATATAAACATACAATAAACATAAAAAACATTAAAAAAGTAAAACATCAAAACATAAATACATAAAACCATAAAAACATAAAACTTTAAAAACACAAGTTTAAAACATAGAGTATATAAGTTTTAAATAAAAAATAAAAAAACATAATATGTAATAAACATGAAAACATAGGTTTGAAACATAAAGTATATAAGTTTAATACATAAAAACATTAAAAAAAATAAAACTATCATAGATTTACATAGTAATAAGTCTAACACTAATCTTAACCTAAAAAAAATAAATACAATCCGACAAGAGTATAATCAGTCTTATCCAAAGCTGTCTAATCGAGCGAAAGCTAGCTGCCATTATCAGTCTTATCTTCTATGATTGTTGATGAAATACTAAATCTCGATGCCCCCAAGCAAGCGTGTACTCTTGACCGGGTATAAGGTAACGCTTATCGTCCGCGTAAGATAGCGCTACCTTATTTTTTAGTTCGACTTACATATCATGTAAATGTGAGCGGAAGGTCGACATTTCACGGTATATTTGTGTCCCTTCCACATCAACCGCTATATTATAATCTTCAAGACTTAGCTCTTTTTTGGTGATGTGGTCGGAAACACCTTTAGCCTTTTTTGTCAACTCTCCCTCTACATTTACACAATATGCCTTCGCCCCGGTACCATAGAATTCCCAAATAGTTTTTCCTGCATACTCATCTTTAATTCGCCCCAAGACTGATGAGTTCACAGGAATATTATGTTGATTATTCTGCGAGTAATTGGATGTATCGAACTTGTCTAAATTCTCGCGCATATCGTCATAGAAATTTTCAGTTGTTACATGCAAAATTAGGGAGTTGGTGTCAATGTATAACAACACCGCGTTGTTGCCAAATTTGGGTTTTATATAGCTATACAAAAAGTCATACATAATAGTTTTCGACATATCTAATATCGAAAACCCTACATAAATAGGTTTATTATATAGAACTTTTTGTTTTGTCAATTATTAAATGGCAACTAAATTTTCAGTAAATATCGAAATGTTCTTAGTTTAACATCTACCTACCCTTTTCTCCACATTCTACATGGTTTTACCAAACACAGTATTATTCATAAGTTTAAAAAAGTCCTTTTCAAACTTATTTTTAGCAAGATTTCTCTTAGCTGTGTTTAAGTCGATATATGGCTTCAACCAAGGTTAAAACCCGATGAATTTTGGTGAG
>JAHBCN010005560.1:0-54481 GCA_019359885.1 Listronotus oregonensis | reverse complement strand
ACTGGATCTAAATTTTTGCAGAAATTACCAAGTCTTGCAGAGCATCAGGTAGTTTACTTAAAGGAACTTCAACAGGTGTAGTAAAGGTACGGGTAACTATCATATTAGCAGGTTGACAGGTACCAATTTTGTCACCTTGCTGGACTTGTTGAGGGTAATCTTTCAGGTTCAGCATTTTGACAAATACCGTATTTCTTCTGTTTTGCGTCAAAGTTCTTGCGGGTAGAATTCCTTTAGCGTATAGTGGACTATTTTCAATTGGTTCAACTAATAGGATTTCACCTTCTTCTAAGTCTTCACACCATGCTTGGATTATGGCTTCCGAATTTGGGGGTAAAGTGACATCTTCTGTAAGTACAACTTCTCGAATGGATACTTCATTGTTCCGTGGAAATCTCATTACAATCTCTTCATTACGAGTTTGCAGTCCACTTTGTGGGCGTGGGTTCGAATCCCACTTCTGACACCAAATGTTCCGTGACACCCCGTATAAAAACACGTATCCTGGTTTTACACCTTTTTATTGCAAATCAGGTTCACAAACGTTTCTATGGTAACAAAAATTCAACGTAACGTTATTGTGACAACTGTTTAACCTTTAACTATCTGTCAACTTCTTATCTCTGTGAAATGCAAAACTAAACTGGCCCGTGCGGATTTTCTTCGCGCTTTTTATAGTAAAGTGGAAAAGAATGGAAAAGTCTGGAAAAGTCTAGAATTAGCTGGAAGGATTCTTTTACTACAGGATGTAAGAAAGTGTGAAAAGGATGTCTCCAGCGCCCTCAGGATAATCCGCAATGACCGTCGAAAAAGGGAAAAACTAAGGTAACCTATTTTAAATAAATTATTAACCTAAATAAAATAATTCTAACCTTTTATATTTCTAATAACTAAATACTAACTGAAGTCTGTAACAATATATATTTTTTAAAGAAATTAATTACACTAGTTTTGCTGATAACATAGTGTGAGCACCAAATGATTCGTACTAAAATTTATTTTTTTTTTTTAACTAGACAAACTTCATGATGTTACAAAAAAATATTTTAAAAATTAATTTGACAGCATAAAGAGTTACTTTTTAACTGATAAATAATTTTTTTAAAATTATTTTTACGACTAAAGTTAGTTAATTTAACAGATTTACAGCCCTTTAGACTAAAACATAATTTAATTATTAATAAATAATTTAACATGGTAAAATGTGGAAAATAATATATAGTGTACCTTTTATTATGCTAATTTATCGTATATAATGGAAACAACGGATAAAATGTATAGAATTAAAGCACAAAAATAAATAATATGCCTACAAATCTTCTTATACTTAAATGTAAAAAGAAAACTTTTTACCAGAAATCCGTTATTTCTTAAATGGGATCAAAAACATTGTTTACCAAATAAATACTTATTAAACAGAATAAACGATGACAAAAGTAATATAGGAAACATTCTCAAAACATATTGCTTTATTTACGTATGCATTAAAAAATTTACATAATTTGATATAAAAGCAACTATTATAAAAAACCTAACATCAATAAATTATTCATATAAAGCAAACCCAACCAAACTTTAAAACCGGTAGAGATAATTGAAGCAATGTATAAATAAAAAACTTATAAAATATGGTAAGTAACTTTAATTTCGCTTTTATAATAATAAAAAAAGTACATTCAACCAATATTTGAAAAACTAATTAAAAAAAAAAATACTTTGTAAAAAATTAGGTACTTAAAAAGTAACTTATCAAATGTTTAAATAAAGGAGGATTTTTTTTAGAACATAAGTATTTGTTTATAATTTTATAAAAAATACACTGTTTTACATAATATGTAATACTTATTTATTCGCAGTTTTACGAATAAATAAAAATAATTTTAAAATAAAATATTCTTCTAAGAAACTTCGTAAGTGAATTTATTTTGACCTAACCTACAATTTTTTTATTTAAAATAAAAGTAATTGATTTTTTCGTAAAAATTATTAATTTGGTAAATGAATTTATTTTTAAGTAATTTAATTACTTTATAAGTAATTAAATTACTCGGGATTCGTGAAAATGAATTACCAATAATTGAATTTAAGTAATCCAATTACTGAGAAGTGATTAAATACCATTTTTCAATTATTTTAATTCAATTACCGATAGCTCTGGTTGTAACTCGTCTGGTAGCTGACTGTTTTCATTGAATATCTCTATGAACTAAATGAATACTGGATGATTACGATCAATACATCATCAACGTATCTGATCCATAGTTTTAGCTTTAGGTCAGCAGATTCAGTGGTATTTTAAAGTAAATCATAAACATGTGGCCACCGCTAGTGAGAAAGAAAAAAATTGTTGCTTCATCTTTTTGGCGGTAGATTTGGGAGTTAAACCTGAAATACCGGTTTTTTATGCAAAGTCGTACAAGTTCAGGTTTAGACAAACATCTTGGTTATTGTCAGATAAGTGTACCACATTAATAACTTGTGTACTATTAAATTAAAATAAATAATAATAATAATATGCTACAATTAACGGATGATAGCCAGGGAGTTTAAAATAATTTTATCAGAAACTGAAACTTTAAAATTAAATACCACATGCTTTTCGTTATAATATTGCAAGATAAGATTGGCTCTACATAATATACTTCTTCTTCTTGCTGTGCCATACTCTATTTAGAGTGTAGGCTCGCACATATCTGTGTTGCATACTAACCAGATACAGATATGGGGACCACCGGCTTAACGTGCCTTGTGAAGCACATGAAAGGGTTTGCTAGGTAGAAATACTTCACAGTGCTTTGTCATTACATTCTGTGAGATGACGCGCTATGAAAAAGTCCAATGGATAATGCGGGATTCGAACCCGGGTCTTCAACGGTGAAATTCTTACCTTACCTTACCTTACAAATAGCTTTATTCATTAATATAATATGTATAATACTTCTTAGGTCTACTTAGTACACACAATACATTTACAGAACCTATAAATATAAGTATTAATATTATTATTATTATGTAACATTCTCGAGTGCCTTCGCAGGCTTTGAGAAGAACGGCGACCGGGTGAGGGTTGGGGCTGGAGGGGACACTGGGTAGATTGAAAGTATTGGTCATGGGGTGTTTAGCATTTTCCTAACAACGATCTCACAAATGCTATTAGACACTAATTTGACTAGAGTATGAAAGAAATTTGGTTTGTATGATTTATACCAACTCGCCACATGCACACATAATATAAAGAAGACATAATATCCAAAAATTTTATTTTTTAAATATATTAAATAAATATCCCATTAAACAAAAAAAGCAAGGTGGTCTTTTTAAGTTAAATTAATATTATAAAAACAATAATATAAACTATTTAAATACATAATGTTAGTGCGCAAAGATACTTTGTTAAAACACAATAACATGTAGGGTTACTATTTGGTGTACTAGTACTACACTTAAAATAGAGGTATGCACATATAATATGGTTTTACAGTTAAATACTATTGTTAAAATAACATATTTTTTGTGCATATAATGAAATAAAATTTTTATGTACCCAAAACGTCAAGAATTGGGCTTTTGTAATTAATTATTATTTGACTGATTACTCCAAGAAAAAAACTACTAATTAATTTAAGGTCAACGGTCGGAAAATCCAATTGTAATAAATATCTCAAATCAAAACTATAAAACTCTTGAATTATATCTTTGGAACTAACAAACCATATATAATGATTGCCGCGGATAAACTTAAATAAATTTAACTATTCTATAGCACCACTTCTTAAGAGTACAGCTTATTATTTAATCTTTAGCTATTTGTTTATTACGTTCATAAGATACTGCAAATTATAGTCTTCGAGATATTATCTCAGTTTTTATTAATGATGTTAACGGTACAGTAGGAAACAAGTAAAATAATAAATCTAATATAAGAAGATTTTCTGTGATAACTCCTTAAGACCATAAAAGATCATCTATTTCTGTCAACAAGCCGGAACTCCCTAGAGACTAGATAGTTCGGTTTATAAAATGAATGCTGTTTTTCTTGCGAAACAAAATAATATATCTTTTTCAGTTGCAATCTGTTTTTACATGGATTTAAGGACATCATGCATATATATCTCTTTGTTGGGTATTTTTGTTTTGGTCGTTAGTAAAGAAATATATAATTAAAAGTTTTACATGTAAATTTTGTTGGCATTGTTTAAACTAACATAATAGTTTTTAGCATATTTGGCCAGCGTGTTAATTCTGGTTTTTAAATTAAAAAAATATGCTGCTTGCAACTGCAACTCAAAATCGCTCTTGGCTAAACAGGATGAGCTTTTTTTGGAATATCACAATTTGATATGTCAAACTTTTTAAAATATTTTCATAAAAGTTAAAGTTCTTTTTGATATTTTTTTCTGTTCCTCCTTGTGGGGGGTAAATTTAAAAATTTAAATGGGTGATTTGTTTTTTATTTTAAAGTACAGGTCTACGTAAAAAAACTGCGCTTTTCGATATATCTCGAAAATAATAGTTCTTTCGATTGTTCGATGTTTTTAGTTTGTAATTTTTTAAAGAGCATTAAATTTCCTACAATCTTCACTAACTAAAGTCCCGTCTAACTCTAATAGCAAGCGAGCTACAGCCCGTCAAAATTGTATATTTTTGCCAACATTGCAAAAAACAGCCAAATCCTCCTATTACCTGCTTTAAATCCCTTTATAACTCGTCCAAAGTATTATAAGAATCATAAAATTGATTATGGTTAAAAATGGTTGATTTAAAAAGCCCTAGCTTTGGTTTTTAGAGCGGAGAAGTGAAGGAGGGAAGGGTGACGCACAGTGTTACGATCTTATGGTATGACGGGACAAAAATTATAACTTTGACTACACCAAATGTAATTTTAAAACAAAAATAAATTGTTATCTACAGCCCGTCGCTTATACTTTCTAAGGGGTTTTTAAAGTTTTGGTTCCAAAAATAACCTAATAATTAATTTAAAAATCGGATGATTTTTCTCGAAAAAACGCTTGGATCCGTCGATTTTTTATTTTAGTTGGCGTTTTTGACATGATAATTTTATGTATACAGTGTGGCCGAAATACAACAGAGCTTACTTAATTTTTTAAAATTGAAAAATAAAAATAAAAATTTTAATATAAAACTACTTAAGATAAAAACCAATTTTTAAAATTAACAGTAGCTTGCAAAACAAATAATCAAAAATGAATAATGAATACAATCTTAAGCTAATTATTTTAAATCAGAACTACTTGATTCTTCAATTAAATTAAAGTAAGGAAAAATCTAAAGAAATAGGGGAATCTACAGGATTTTAAATAAACACATACTTTTCTAACTGGAAATCGTATTTAGTAGAGTTTTCCTTAGATTTAAATTTTCTGAGGCTAGCTAAATGGGAATCGGATGTTAACAAATGCGTTCTAATTACATCAGTATTCGCAGATATCCTAGAGTACGTACGGGCATTATTTAATCGAATTTTGAGCCATTCTTTATGTTTTGCTTTCAAAGCATCCTCCGAAAACTGACCAACTGGTACGCCAAAAAATTGTTAGAGTGAAGTTATCCATAAAAGGCCAGCCATAAAATCTTCTCAATGGTGCAGATTGTGCCGCCCGGCCTACTACCTAATTCCAGGCCAGTTTTTTAAACAAATTAGAAAAAAAATATTTTTTTATACAAAAATTAATATTTATAGAGGGTGTCCCTAAAAGGTCTGTACAATGTAAATTTTGTCAAAAAATTATGTTAATTTTAGACATAACATACTTAAAGATGTTGTTTAAAAAATAAAATAAACGCAAAGAAAAAAACAATATTAAAAAAAATTGTTTAAAAATAAGTCATATAAAAAAATGACATTTTTTTTAAATTTGACAGCTAAGACCTTCTTGTGTCGTTTCCAAAAAAAATACAACAATGTTCTCTTCAGCCTAGAGAACTAAATGGCGTCTACTGTTGATACTGGCAAGCCTTGCAAAATTGAGAAAGAAAATTAAACCTATAAAAAATGACGTTTTTTTAAAGTTTGAAAGCTAAGACCTTCTTGTGTTGCTTTCAAAAAAATATAGAAATGTTCTATTAAGTCTTAAGAACTAAATGGTGTCTACTGTAAGTGCTCGAAAGCCTCGCAAAATTGAGAAAAAAATAAAACATTTAAAAAATAACGTTTTTTTTTTAAGTTTGACAGCTAAGACCTTCTTGTGTTGCTTCCAAAAAAATATAAAATTGTTCTATTAAGTCTAAAGAACTAAATGGCGTCTACTGTTAGTGTTGGCAAGCCTTGCAAAATTGAGAAAAAAAATTAAACATATAAAATATGATGTTTTTTTAAAGTTTGACAGCTAAGACCTTCTTGTGTTGCTTCCAAAAAAATATAGAAATGTTCTCTTAAGTCTAAAGAACTAAATGGCGTCTACTGTTAGTGTTGGCAAGCCTCGCAAAACTGAGAAAAAAAAATAAACATATAAAAAATGACGTTTTTTTAAAGTTTGACAGCTAAGACCTTCTTGTGTTGCTTCCAAAAAAATATTGAATTGTTCTCTTAAGTCTAAAGAACTAAATGGCGTCTACTGTTAGTGTTGGCAAGCCTCGCAAAATTGAGAAAAAAAAATTAATCATATAAAATATGATGTTTTTTTAAAGTTTGACAGCTAAGACCTTCTTGTGTTGCTTCCAAAAAAATATAGAAATGTTCTCTTAAGCCTAAAGAACTAAATCGCGTCTACCGTGAGGGCTGGCAAGCCTCGCAAAACTGAGAAAAAAAATTAAACATATAAAAAATTACGTTTTTTTAAAGTTTGACAGCTAAGACCTTCTTGTGTTGCTTCCAAAAAAACATAGAAGTTCCCTTAAACCTAAAGAACTAAATGGCGTCTACTGTAAGTGCTGGAAAGCCTCTCAAAATTGAAAAAAAATAAAACATTTAAAAAATAACGTTTTTTTAAAGTTTGACAGCTAAGACCTTCTTGTGTTGCTTCCAAAAAAAATATAGAATTGTTTTCTTAAGTCTAAAAAACTAAATGGCGTCTACTGTTAGTGTTGGCAAGCCTCGCAAAATTGAGAAAAAAAATTAAACATATAAAGTATGATATTTTTTTAAAGTTTGACAGCTAAGACCTTCTTGTGTTGCTTCCAAAAAAATATAGAAATGTTCTCTTAAGTCTAAAGAACTAAATGGCGTCCACTGTTAGTGTTGGCAAGCCTCGCAAAATTAAGAAAAAAAATTAAACATATAAAAAATGATGTTTTTTTTAAAGTTTGACAGCTAAGACCTTCTTGTGTTGCTTCCAAAAAAATATAGAAATGTTCCCCTAAACCTAAAGAACTAAATGGCCTCTACTGTTAGTGCTGGCAAGCCTCGCAAAATTGAGAAAAAAAAATAAAATATATAAAAAATGACGTTTTTTTAAAGTTTAACAGCTAAGATCATCTTGTGTTGCTTCCAAAAAAATAAAAAAATTCTTCCAAAATTAATCGTTTTTTCGGCAAGTTTTAAAATTAAAAAAAATTTTTAAAAATTTTTTTTTAAAATTTTTGCCTAAATCCCCTCCCTTTTTTTTTTAAAAAAAAAATTTTTTTTTTGGGAAACCCCCCCCAAAAATTTTCCCAAAAAAAAACTATTTTTTTGTTTTTTTTTTCTTTTTTTTGGGGGCCTCCAAAAAAAAACAAACGCCATTTATTTTTAGTTTAAAGAAATTTTTTTTTTTTTTAAAGAAAAATGAATTCTTAGTGTAAATTTTTTAAAAAATATTTTTATTTTTTTTTTTTTCATTTTGGGCTCCAAGCACCCAAAACGCCATTGCCCTTTGGCTTAAGAAAATTTAAATTTTTTGGAAAAAACCCAAAAAAGGTTTAGCTTCAAACAAAAAAACCCTTTTTTTTTTTTTTTTTTTTTTTCTCTTTTAATTTTAGGTTCCACAATCTACCCTTTAGTTTTAGGTTAAGAAAATTTTAATTTTTAAAGGGAAAAAGGGTTTAGACTAAAATGACCCTTTAGTTTTTGGTTAAAAACATTTTTTTTTTTTGGAACAAAAAAAGGTTTTAGCTTAAACCCCAAAAAAAAATTTTTTTTTTTTTTTTTATTTTTCCCCAAATTTTGCGGGGCTTTAAAAGAAAAAATTTGGGCCTTTTGTTTTTGGTTTAAATGAAATTTTTTTTTTTTGGAAAACAAAAAATTTATTTTAAATTTAAAAAAACGTATTTTTAATGTTTTATTTTTTATTAATTTTAGGTTTCCACCCCACGAAGTATTTTTTTTTTGTTAAAAAACACAATTTTTTTGGAAAACACAAAAGGTTTATGTCAAATTTAAAAAAACTATTTTTTTTTTTTATTTTTTTCCTAAATTTTTTTGAAAAAAAAAAGTAGCCCAAGTTTTTTTGGGGAAAAGGAAATTTTTGATTTTTTTGGAACAAAAAATGGTTTTGCTTAAACTTAAAAAATAATTTTTTATATTTTTTTTTTTTTTCTTTTTTCCACCCCTAATAGCGCCATTTAGTTTTTTAACTTAAGAAAATTTCAATTTTTTTGGAAGCAAAAAAAGGGATTTTTTTAAACTTTAGAAAACGTAAATTTTTTATATGATTTTTTTTTTTTAATTTTGCATTTAGATAAAAGACTATTAAATCTTTATTAGAAACTTTTCGCAATTTTTTTGGAAGAAAAACGAAATTTTAACTTTAAAAAAAAACAAAATTTTTAAAAAAAGGGTTTTTATTTAAAAAATTTTTTTTTCTTTTTTTAAAAATTTAAAAAAAATTTTTAAAGTAATTTTTTTTGGGGTTTTAAAATTTTAAAAAATTTTTTAAAATTTTTTTGGGAAAAACCCAAAAAATTTTTGAAAAAACTTTTAAAAAAACATAATTTTTTATAGTTTTATTTTTTTAATTTTCCAATTGCCCACTCAATAAAATTTTAAAAGTTTTTTAGGTTAAGAAACATTTCTAATTTTTATTTGAAGAAATTTTTAAAAAAAGTTTCTTAGGCTGTAAAAAAATTTTAAAAAAACTCAATTTTTAAAAAATTTTTTTTTTTTTTTTGGAGGTTCGCCAGATTTAAACATAAACCCATTTAGTTTTTTAGGGGCTTTAAAAAACTTTTTTATATTTTTTTGGAAAAGCAACACAAAAAATTTTATTTTAAAAAAATTTAAAAAAAACTTATTTTTTATTATTAATTTTTTTTTTAATTTCAAGGCTTTTTATTAAAGGGAAACTTTAAAAACAAAATTTAAAAAATTTTTTTTTACCATTTTTTTAAAAATTGTTTTTTTTTTGCTTTATTTTATTTTAAAAAATTTTGAAAACAGTGTTTAAAAAAATAATTTTTTGAAAAAGGCGTAAACCTTTAGGGAATTTTATAAACCTTAATTTTTTCAAAAAATGTTTTTTTATTCTTAATTTGCGGCCCTGGGAAAAAGTGGCCCGGGTTTTGGCACCAATTTCACCTTTTAAAGTTTTTATGGCTGGCTAAATGTTAACAATTTACCTTTTATTAAAACTTCTTTTTTAAGATAACCAATTAAAAAAACAATGATAAATAAAAAAAAAAAATTCTTTTAAACTTTAAAATTTTAAATTTAATTTGTTTTAAATTTTTGGGTACCAATGCTAAGATTTTAAAAATTTAAACAAAACCTTTTAAATTTAAAATTTTAAATTAGTTGGATTTTCAACCTTTATTTTGGTTTTGTAAAAAGGGTAATCCAAAAAACAGAAATTTATTTTTTGTTGGGGCCAACCCTTTTATTATTAGACCCATTCTAGATTTAAATTCACTTTGGATTCTTTTTTTGTTGTTTTCAAATATTTTCTTATTTTCTTCGCCTTTGACTTGTCAACTTTTAATTTGTAATCCATATGATATGTGCAGTCGGCACACAAAAAACGTATTTAACAACTTGACAAACCAATATATTTGAAACACTGTATTTAAAACCCTTCCATCAAAAATGTTAAATAGCATTTCGTATGAGATTTTTACAAAATTACCTTTACATATAAGCTTATAAAGTTTTAATGCGTTTATTGATGTGTTGATAATATATTCCCCATTTCGAACTAAATCTTTATCTTCTTTCATAAATACAAACTTTATTGGCTTTTAAGTTAACCATTTTTAACCCCAATCAATTTTATGATTCTTATAATGCTTTGGATGAGTTATAAAGATATTTAAAGGTATGTATGTTTCCTTCCACGCGGCCGCCGCATGCGGCTAACGCACTACGTTAGCCGCAAAGCCCTCCTTCTCATATTTTTAAATGTGCCTGGGTTGTTCCGAGCGGCCGTCGTATGCGTCCGCTGTCAACGACTGCGATTGATGCGACTGGACTGCTGAAGAAGCAGTGTAGCCGGAGTCGTGTGTGCGTCTTGATATTTTGTTTGTGTTTTTTTTAATTGTTGAAAATTAAAACTTGATTTTTTTAAGGAGATACTGGATTTTTTATTACGAATTTTAAGAGCTTTTAAGATCCCAAATCCAAGTGTTTTGCACTTATTTGAAAAAATCAGTTTAATGGTTTCCCAAGATCCTGCCAAAAATATTTGTCTGACTCTCTTTAACATATGGTTTCTTATAAAAATTGCCATTATTATAAATTTTTCGAATAAGTGCAATACATTATTGGTTTTGGGAACTTAATAGCTCTTAAAATAAATAATTAAAAAAACCAGGGCCGTATTTGAAAAAAAAAACAGTTGTTGATGGCAGCTCAAAGACGAAACGTCGGTTTATAAATCTAATAACACTATCTTGTACAACAGAAAAAGTAGCAATAAAAATGTAAAATTTATTTTGTTACATCCATTCAAATAAAGTCATAAAAAAATAAAAACGAAATCGCGAATAATCGGTTTTTTCCAAAAGTATGTATTCGAAATTTTTAAAGTTCTAAGGTGGCATTTTGATTAGCATCAAATTGCGCAACTTTGCCTGCATTTAACCGACCTCGTATCTCTTCAAGTTTTCGAGATCCTAATGATAAGACTTGAATTTAGGACACCCTGTACAGATTTACCTTAATACAATGGCTAATTTTTCCTCTGGGGCTATTGGATATTCAACTCTGTTGTATGGCTCGGACTTTATATCGTCTTTTATTAAGTCAAGAATAAAACTAAACTGTGCTTTATTTAGTCTAAAATATATTCTAAATTTTACTTTATCCTGTTGCAAATGTCGATTTATTAATGTAGTATAAGAACCCTCATCGCCTCTTTGCTGAAATATTGGATTTATAGGGGCATCGCTATGTTTCAGGTTGGCTAATTGTAATAGTATTTCGTCATCCTCTTTTTCTTCTAATAATAAATATATTGCTAGATCATCCATCACGACTCTTACCAAAGACTATTCCTTTTACACTAATAATTTTGCTATCGCGAGTTTGAGCCGCTGTCCTAAGAAACCACCTGACTAAACGGCGGCCGCATGCGTTAGTCGCATTGCGTTAGTCGTATGCGACGGCCGCGTGAAAGGAACCACACCTTTAAGGAGTTAATAGAAGAATTTGGCGATTTTTGCAATGTTGGCAAAAATAGACAATTTTTGACGGCTTGCTGTTAAAGTTAGATGAAAATTTAGTAAATAAAAATTGTAGGAGATTTAATGTTCTTTAAAAAAGTATAAAATAAAAAAAAAATCGATAGGACTATTAGTTTCCAAGATAATATATTGAAAAAACTTTAAAAAATCAAAAAAATCGTGGTTTTTGGGCTGTCAAAATTCTCCCATTAAAATTTTGGTGGAAAACTACAGATTACTGTTATTAGCGCCCTAATAGACGAATTAAAACAATAGACCAATTTACCTATTTTTAAATAATTAATCTAAATACTTGCAGGCCTGTATCGCATAATGGGGTTAAGCTTTGTTACTTTAGTTATTAAACCAGCACCTATGGTTTCAGCAGGACGAGACTCCACACCATGATGCGATAGGGGCTCGAATTATTTAAATTAAATATATTGGTCAAAGTGGTTGCCTGCTCGTTTGCCAGATTTAAATCTAGTTGATTTTTTGTAAGGCTACTGCTCCTACAATTCCCTATAACAAAAAAAATCAAATCCATTTTGCCTATTTTGCCTATAAGTGAGACCTGCAATGTTAGAACGGACACTAAAATAATTTAAAGACATTTTTAAAAAGTGTTTGGAAGTGGGACATTTTGAACAATTTCCTAAAACACCTTTACAATAGGGCCGCAAAAGCACTTGTAACCTAGCATTATACTTTTCTAGAATATAAGAACTTACCATAACAGACAAAACGGATTTTGACATAAAAGAACTAGAGCATAGCTTCTTTCTTTTCTTTCACATAATTTTAACATGTCTCTTGAGTTACTTAGCATATCTCAGACTGCTGTTTTTGACATGTTTAAGACTTTAAATAAGTCAATTATGATGCGCTTCCAAGCGAACTGTCTTTTTACCTTTTGGGAGTCAATTTACAACTATCTCGAGAAACCTGTTTTATCCGCTTTTCTCCCTAATATATTAGGACTATGAAACTTTATATCAAAAAGGATTTTCCTTCATCTTCAAACCATTAAATTTTGTAATAATAAACTTCCCTTTTACCCTGGTTAAAAAAAAACATTCAAAAGGGAACATTCCGACTCGCAGGTCGTAAATAAATGCTACCATTAAGCAAATCAAATTAAAAATGTATAGAAATACATGGTTACCGTCCAAGTATATATACTTGGACGGTGGCATGGTGGTACTGATGCAAACGACGTCGATTATCTGTGCATAAGAGTTTATGGTACTGCTTGTTTATTAAAGCTATTTTATTACCATAATTACCTCTAAGTGCTCTTTCGATTTTGATTTTGCATAACGTAAATTAGCTGGTCGATTTCAGTTACTTTCAAAAGTAATACCCCGTAATTACTTGCATTTTGTAGTCATTTTTTAAAGCACTTGTATTCATATTCGTAACGATGGATGATTGCACTTATGGCTTAAAATTACATAAGTATGTTTTAACTAAAATTTAAGACAACTTTATTGAAATAACTCTTTGGGTACGAGTGTTACAAATTTAATGGATAATGTTAAAATATAAAAAACAAATTATAAAAAACATACATTTTAATTTATTACAGTACAATTTCATTATTTTTATATTCTAAATATAGCACTGAGAAATCTTAAACTTGCAAATTACAAGAAATGTTTTGCATTCGACTTCATTTTTTTGAGAAACTCAAAATTATAAAACCCTTATTACAATACTTTTTACTAAGCATGAACTTTATTATATTTTCGTATTCTAATATTAGATCGATCGACCTATTGTTAATAAATTTTTAGTACGAAATACTAATTGCGCGAGCTGGTCCGTTTTTTTAAGTGTTTTTTAAACTGTGGAAGAGCTTATAAAGGATGGTAGAAATCCTGGGTGATAGATACCGCGAGTGCTGGGTCATTAGATGTTTAATTTTTTTTTCCAGATTCCAGATTTCCAGATTTCGATTTGTAAGTACCAACATGCAGATTATTGCAGATAATCCATATCTCAGTACCTTTTAGATAATGCAGATATGCAATCATAGACCATATACAAATAACAACTTCTCAATTAATGTCTTAATAATGTCATCCAGGTAGAACCTACTTTTAGTGAAAGCCGAACTACATACAACAGCATGCGGTTTCGTCTACAGTCACACATAAGACTACTAACTATATCCGATATTGCTTAACTTAGCTGGTCTGGCAGAAAGAGGTATTTAAACGCAGCTAAAGACGACGTTGCTGGTGTATTTTTTTTTAATTTTATATAAAAAAATGATTTCTATTTTACCTATATTTTAACTATTCAGTACTTCGTGTACTCCGTGTTTATGACATAAGCTCGTAAGTTCTTTAAACCTCCGTTTACTTATGCAACTATTATTTAAAATATCACCTAAAAACAATAAATTTTTAAAATTATTAAATACATTGTTGGTACCAAACAGTCGAAAAGCATTAAACCAAAAATTGCATGGTTATTTATTACCTTTTCTTAAAAAAACTCGAAAACTAAGGGAGATAGGTAGATATTACTATGGTATTAAATTGAAGTTTTTAAATTAAAAATATTTTGTTTTTTTTTAAATAATTTACTGTATGACAAAAATTAAGTGAGATATAAACGTTTAAAAGGCGCGTGTATAGACAAGCACTACTTTGTTTAAGCCCTTTAAACTCATCCCATTAAAAAAGTAAGGGTTTTAAACAATTTTAATATATTAGACTTTATAGCTCTTGAAAAAACCATCAAATTGGTTTTTTAAAAAACTTCTTATCACAAAAACTGAAGGTGTTATACTTAAAAAAACAATTTTTTGGAGCATTCTAAAAGAGATTCGATTTATTTCTTAAAAAACCCGCAGTTTTGTACTATTTTTTGCATTGTAATATTCTAAAGGGTGGATTTTTGACCATTAACTAATTACAAAATTAAATTAGTAATACTTTTGGGTGGTCACATTTTTTAATTACAACTATGTGAGAATATGTTAATTTTTTCTATTGTAAACAAGTTTTTTTATTAAATCATAATAAGGGTTTATATTTAAGGGTTAAAATATATTAAATAATGTTTCAAAAAATTAATAATTATTTTTAATATGAAAGTTTTGAAGATTTTTGCAATAAGGTTAAGTTTTTACCTTTAAAAATGAAAAGCGACCCTAAGCATACTGGAGATTTTGACGAGGAGAGTAAGTTAGGCTTAATCTTAAATTTTTATGCAAAACACTGTGTAATTATAATAATTTTTCGGGGTACATTAATATATTTTTTTAACTTTTAATGGGGGTTGATTTTTAACGGCTGAAATATTTCAAATAATGTTTTAAAGATACAAAATACTAAATTTTCAACTTATTTAAGTTAAATTTTACTTAACCTAAGCTTTAATGTACAGTTTTATAAGTTTTAGCAATAAAGGGTAATTTTTACCCCTAAAAAATAAAGAGCGCCCATCGGCATAATATTGATTTTGAAAATGAGTGTAAGTTAGGCCTAATCCCAAATTTTCATGCAAATCTATGAATTTTGAAAAAAATTTCAGGCTTTGCACTTTTTTCAGCTTCGTTTTCTGGACTACATATCAAATCTAGTAATTTACTTGGAGCAGCAAGTGTATAGCTAAGAAATTTAGAAAATGTATAAGAGATCCACCGTGTCCAATTTTCCATAAGTCCACTCGTCAGAAACACCTTTTAAACACAAAATGAAAATTGATAATGTAACGTTTTCTCAAAAACATTTTGTTCTATATTAGATTTGTCTGGCTTTTACTAGTTACCTAAAGAAAAAGTTACATTCTTTCTAATGAGGGTGTAGGGTTTACGTATGAGGTAGTGTGATCATTCATGTCTACTCAGAAGTAAAAATAGATAAATTTAAATTTAAACAAAAATATGTAACATTCACGGATTTTATGAGCTTTAATTTGGAACAGTTTTTGGGTGATCTGCGCAAAATTCCGTTTAAAAACATACTTAAAGCTCACTGTATTGATCGAAAATTAGATATGCCTAATTCTTACATTATGGAGCTCTTTGAAATACATGCCCCTGTTAGGACTGTTCGTGTGAGCAAACCTTAATGTCACTGGTTATCAGAGGGTACGAGGCTGGCAATGACTCAGAGAGATATTGCTTATAAACAACATCGAAAATCCAAACAATACCAAGATTTACAAAATTACAAAACTCTTAGAAACACTGTTTTAACTGCTGTAAGACAGGACAAGCGATCTTATTTTAACAAAATTTGCAACACCAATAATTCTAAACATATATGGAAAGCATCAAAAGACTTTAATATTAAAGGACAACAATTTGCTTGTAATATCAGCTTATAGACCACCTATGGGAAGCTTGTGAAATGTTTTTGTAACAAAATTAAAAACATTCTCTCGGTAGATTGTTGATGAAAATAAGCATATTTTAATAGCCGGTGACTTCAATGTAGAATTACTTGAACAAAACAAGGAAAACAGATTTTTTATCAGTACTTTACTCTTTCAACTACATCAAAAACCATTTTTTTGAGAATACTATAATAACGTTTATCAAAAAGTTGTATAGATAACATTTTTGATAAAACATACCCAGAGTTCAATAGGAAGTAGTTATAGATATTCTGAATACAATTATATCATTCAATAATTACGGAAAACTAATTTCTTAATATAAAAAAATAATACTAACAAATTTAAACCAGTGTATTAAAGGTTTTACAGAGGAAAATAAAAAGATTCATTTAAACTCTTAAAGACCAAGACTGACCAGAAGTTTTTGCAGAAAGATGTGATGTGTAGGATAAACAGTGGTCTTTGTTTGTGGAGTCTTTAAAGCTTATTTTGTCAAAGTTTCGGGAGAAAACTAATAAATAGAAAAAAAGAACTTGGTTGTATAAAGATAATGAAAAAGATTTAAAATTTTTGAGGAATAGACTGGATATGCTTCTAACCTAAAAAGTATAGATGATACATATAAAGAAACATACAAGGCTGCTAAAAAGGAGTATGATGGTTCATATTTCAAAATCAGATCCTCAAAAGATCAGGAATAGGATAAGTAGATCCGATAATAAAATGGGCTGTGTGTGGTCTATTCACAGTGAGATTACTGGTAAGACAAAAACAGATAATGGAAGCAATGATGACAGACCATCCTAAAGATATAGCAGATAAATACAATAACTTTTATTAAATATTGTACAGAACTTAAAAAACAAAGATAAAATTAAGTGGATACAAAATAAAAAATAATAATAAATCAATGTATCTTAGACCAGTCAGTGAAAAAGAACTTTTGCAACTTTCAACAAAAAATAAAAATAAACATAGCAGTGGGGGATGATGAGGTACCTACCAGGCTAATTAAATTTTTGTATTCTGTGTCATCATTGTGTTGTCTGTTATATAATTACCAACTTCTTTGCGAACGGGTGTCTTTCCTAATCAATTAAAGCCATAGGTTATAAAGCCTCTATAAAAAGGAGATCCCTGATACTAAATAACTATCGCCCAGTCAACCTTCTTCCGGGTTTCTCAAAATTATTTGAACTTACAGTGTAATCGGCTGGTCGGGTTTGTAAAAGAATGCGGTCTTAACAGACAGTCAACATAGATATTGGGAAAAAAGATCACCTCATACCGCATTGTTTTAATTTACGAAGCCATCTTGAGACATCTGAGGAGGGAAGGTTGGCAATGAGAATATTTCTAGGATTTGTCAGTGGTGATTGCCTGAAGACCACTAAGTTAAAAAAAAAAATAAAAATTGTAATGAAGAAAAAAGATAAATATACTTCCTTTTTTAAAAACAAAATTAAATAAAAAGAAAAACCTGATTACATAGAAATAGAACAATTTCAATATTTAATACAGGAAACTAAATTTTGGGTTTATATATTGACGAATTTCTGGATTGGTCAAGTCAACTGGGGTGTCTTCTGCAAAACTTAATAGGGTCTATTGTTTGAGTAGAGTCTCAAAATATATTAATGAATATGCATTAAGAAATATTGTATTTTGCAAATCTTAAGGTCTCTGTTGAGTGGAATTATTTTTTTGGGGGCTAATTCGGGAATTCAGCATATTTTGTTATACAGAAGGAATGCTACGAGCACATAAGATGCCTTTCTTAGAGTCATGTCGAAATATGTTTAAATCAAAAGGAAATAATGACAGTTTATGGACTTTATATTTTTAAAATATTATGTTCTTTATAAAAATAGGGAAAAAAATTTGACACTACTTGGTAATCATACATATAATACCCGAAAATTTGATATAAAACTATCCTAAACATAGACTCGCATTGTTTGAGAAAAAGTCCGTACTACATGGGTAAAGTTATAATAAATTAGGTAGAAATAAAAATTCTGAGGAAAAAAGTTTAAAAGAAAAGTAAAGACATTGCTTATAAACTTGGAACCTTATAGTATAAATGATTATTTAGATTTATTGATGGTGTTGTATATTTCTTCAGTGTGATTCTTTGTGCAAAATAATTAACGTTATTTCATTTCATGTTTATTTGTATTTGTTATGAGTGAATGTGATTTGAAATAAATTTTATTAAATAAATAAAAATAAATTAAAAAACTTCGAGAACCAAAATTAATTATATTATTGCTACAAATATAAATTGTAAAATTAGTAAAATACGGGAGTTTAAGTTGTTTTGAATGTTAGGAAAACAAAATCACTTAATTTTAACGAATGTTTTTAAAACACTTATCTTTAATAAAAAAAAGAATACATTATTCAATAAACAATAATATTCAAATTAATTTAAATTTTATAAAAATATTTACTAAACTGTATAGGTCAGTAAGGTGTGTTATTGGATTTTCTTAAAATAAATTACTGTTAAAAATATTACATCCATGGCATGCGTCATAATTTATAGGGATGCTATTATTAATAAGAAATTACCCAAAAAAAACCAATATGGTAAAAAAAGTTAAACAGATAGTAAATAGGTGTAATATTTTTAATTTAAAAATATCTAAAAAATAAAAAACAAAAAATAATAGTCATATTTAAAAAGATCGCATTCTTTTGCTAGTAACACTACAATAAAAATAGTAAAAAACGCTTAAAGTTAGATCATATCTTGATTCTAGGCATTTAAATGGAGCCATTTACAGGGATCCAAGAATCTAGTTAAAGTGCGACGTGAATGCGATTATTCTCAACATAACATATTACCATAATTTTATATTAGAGCACAACCTTTACAGGATGTCATTAGTTATCCCTAGAAACCAATTCACCCGGAATAGGTTTAGATTATGTTTAAGGGTTTACACATTAATATTATTTTTTTTTAACACCTTAAACAAATTAAGAATAGATCATATATGTAAACAGGGTGGCTTGTATTTATCTTAAATAAAATCTTTATAATTAAAGAACTCCAAGAAATACTTACAATACAAATAACTGATTACAATAATAGAAATACTAATATTTTCTTTATTTTTTAAGATAAAAACCTGAACTTTGACAAATATTTTTTGCGTTTTTTTGAACTAACCTAAGTGGGGACACCTGGTAGGGTAGCGGTTTGTACAGATGCCCCATATTAAAAAACTATGTATTTAATAACTAGAAATAAAAAGAGGCTTAGTAAAAGTTGCCATGTGGTACAAATTTTAAAATCTTCCTGCCATTTTTATATTTTACCCTATATTTCGTCCCTACGGCAAATTAACAAAGTAATCAATAAAAGTGAATATTATGTTGATTTTCTAAAACATCTGATAATATATATATATATATATATATATATATATATATATATATATATATATATATATATATATATATATATATATATATATATATATATATATATATATATATATATATATTACTACACATACATATTACATACACATACATACATATTACACATACACATTATTGACACATTACATATATTATTACATATACATATATTATTATTATTATTATTATTATTACATATTATACATATTATTATTACACATACATACATATACATATTATTACATATTATTATTATATATATATATATATATATAGATATATTGCCCTACTCTTTATTTTATAGAGTAAAACATTTTCAGGATTTAATACTTTTTATTGATAGCTACAACCAAATTAGCTTTAAATACCTTTTTAAAATTAACGAGGCTGCAAAATTTAACTAAATTTGCATTTTTTTTATCTAACCGCCAGCTTCAGGTCTGTGGCAAAGTATTAACAAATTCTTAAATTTCACAAATATTTTTTTTACCAAAACAAATATTTTACTTATAATAATATTTATATAAAAAAGCCAAATTTAACAAATTGTTTGTGTACTGAAACTGTTTTTCACTTTCACAAAAATTTGAAAACAATATACGGTTTATAAAACTTTTTAAATGAACAATATTATCATTAATAAATTTGCCTTGTTAAAAAAAAAAACTATTTGTGAAATATAGGACTTTCAATATCGTTACAACAAAACTGAAGTTGGCGAGTAGCTAAAAAATATAAATCAAGCTATATCTCACAAATACGCGTAAATTTAAAAAAGTGCATTTAAAAGTAATATAGTTGTAGTTACTTTAAAAAGATATTACAATAGAAATAAAAAAATATGTTTTATACAGTGGTAACTCAAAATTTTCCAAAATAAAAAAATAATACGAGGCCATGACTTTTGATTACGGACAACTGTTTTATTTACCATTTTGTTATACTTTTTAAAATAAGGACCTCTACTCTAAAGCAGTTTTAAATTTTTTAGACTTACACTGTATATTTTTTAAATAAAAAAATAACCTATCCACATCACCTTATCAATTCTACTATTATCGAATGAAAACACACATTTTGCGTAAATAAATGTTTTAAGTTTATAAAATATGTAATAATATTATATATTAATTACAAAAAAATGCCAGCTGAATTTCACACAAGAAATATGTCTTTCACCAAATTTCAAGTAGCAGTTACTTTTTGTGTACGTTGGTTTATTAGCAGTGGCGGCTCCTCCTTTGGTTTGGTGGTTTGCGCAACTCTAAAAAAGGTTTAAAATAAAATTTTAAAAGTATATATATTAA
This sequence comes from Listronotus oregonensis, assembly GCA_019359885.1. Taxonomy (NCBI): domain Eukaryota; kingdom Metazoa; phylum Arthropoda; class Insecta; order Coleoptera; family Curculionidae; genus Listronotus; species Listronotus oregonensis. Next base: position 33,857 of record JAHBCN010005560.1, on the reverse strand, counting down.
TCATTACATAGGTACAGATTTTTTAAAAAATGTATTAGAACATCTGTATTTATTGTTTTATTAATGTTATCTCGAAATAGCCAAATTATTAAAAACTTAACTGCTGTCGTTAAAATATCATTAATTTAATCGCGCGTCGCGTCGCGTTGCATCCTAGAAGCCCATGCCGAGGCGATGCTGCAATCAAAATGCAAACCCAATTGGATTCATTACGAGTAAGCGTAAGTATATGGAGCGCTCTATCTTGGCATTGAATTTAGTCTCATAAGTGGCATGAGGTCGGTAGTTCCACCGCAAACCTTATTTATCTCGCAGGCTGATTTACGATTTATTGAAGCATAATTTGTTATTTGGTTATATGTGCAACATATGTAGCTACTTGCAGGATTTTTATTACAGTTTTTGTATGTCTATTTATTTACATTAAGTTTATCACAGGTTATTTATTTATTTTTTAAAGAACCATAGAATTGCAACCCTCACTTAACCCACGGGCCACTGCTTAATAGGACTAATTTTTATTACACACTATATTTATATATACATATTGGCTATTACATATACATACACATACATACACATATACATACATACATATTACATATTATTACACATATACATATACAAATATATATACATATGACATAGACATACATACATATTGACATATACATACATATTATTACATATACATATATATATATATATATATATATATATATATATAAACATATATATTATATATTATTATTATTATTATTATTATATACATATATATATACATATACATATTATTATTATACATATTATTATTATTATTATTACATATACATATTATTATTATTATTATTATTATTATACATAACATATATATATACATATATATACATATTACATACATATTACACTATTATTATTATTATTAATATTATTATACATATATATATACATATACATATATATATATATATATATTATTATTATTATTATTATATTATTACATATATATATTTATAGAAATTCAGGAATTTTTTATAGGAATTATCTACTATCGGATGCTTTTGTTTGTTTGCTTAATTCCGGATTAAATAATATTTTATCTTTAGCATAACGTATTATAAATTAATTGGGTTAAAAATTTATACAGAACTTTATTTAAAAGAAAACCAAATAAAACCAAACTTTAAAAAAACGGTAATCAAAATTAACTACTAATTGTTACTACTAATATAAGTTGCAAAATTGGAAAAATGAAGGAATTTCACTAATCTTGAATTTTAAGCAAACCCAATTTATTAATTTTATCTAAACAACACTATTTAAATTACATTACACATTTTTATAAAAATATTTACTAATATGAAAAAGTTAGTAATGTGTGTTAGCAGATATTTTAATAAAATAGCCCAACTGTTTATAAAAAGGCAAAGGAAAAGAGTCATCCCTTTAATTCCGTGATTTAAATTTAAAATTTTATAGATACCTTAAATCATGTTGTAGTTTTGTCAGGTACAGTTTTTTGGATAGTTATGATATTTTTGATCAGCATCATAAAAACTGGCCTGAAATACCCTATTTTACTTTTTTATAATAAATCCGCCACAATCAAACAAAATAAGAGCACTGCCCGCTTTAGGATACTTTCCTTTTTTCTTTGAATTTTGGGCTTTATATTTTTAGGGAGATAACGTTTTACGAATCTATTAAAAATACTTATTACGTTTACCCTGTTTATCTGCCCATATCTTTTGACATAATAATCATTACCACATTTATACTGAAAGCATACAACTGCCGATACCGACTAAGAGCAATCAAGGCATGAGATTAATTAATAATGCATTTAATGGTCAATGAGCCAAACTACTAATAATTAACTGAAATATGATCGGCACTACATACCGCGTTGTAATCTCATATCTAAATCTATGTACCGCTGTAATATTTATTATTGCAGTGGCGTACTGAATGGAATAAATACGTATCTTAACAAAGGTCCTTAAGAAAAATAAAAACTATTTAATGTAACAAAATGTCTTGCTACTTTTTTATTATTATTTTTTTTTATTGTTGCTATTAAAGAGAGCACAAAAAATAAATAAAAATTTTGTTCATTTTAATCGGATCGTTAATTTTAGTAAAGTCGCTATGAAACTGGGGTAGTGAGAGACATATAAAAAATAAGGCCCAGAATAACAGAACTGTTTAAAATATAATCATATTTTTTTTGGTTAAACTAATACTCCACTACAAAGTTTTAAAATATTGAGGCAAAATAACACAACCCCACAAACTAAAAAAAAGTTGAAGGTCCTAAAAACTTGACCATCGTATTTTTATGTTTTTGAGGTGGCTGAATCCGAATCCGAGATCAGTTTGACATCATCAGGTCAAGGTCAAGGGCATTTCAAGGTAAAATCTGCAAAATTAATCGCAACCAAATTAAAAAAATGCATATTTATGTTTTTGAGGTCGCTGAATACTAATCTGTGGTCAGTTTGACCCCACCGGATCATGGTCAAGAGCATTTCAGAGTCAAGGTTGCAAAGTTAATTGCATCCAAATTAAAGGTCCGAAAGGCTTGACTTGAGAATCTATATGTTTTTGGGATCGCTAAATCCGAATTCGGAGTCAGTTTAACCTGATCAGGTCAAAGTCAAGGGCATTTTAAGGTCAAATCTGCAAAATTAATCGCAACCAAATTTGAAAAGTGTATATGTACTTTTGTTTTTGAGGTTGCTGAATAGAAATCCTATTGGGTCATAGTCAAGAGATATTTTAAGATCAAATTTGCAAAATCATAATTTTATAGATTTGACCACGGATTCGTATTCAGGGATCTCAAAAACATAAGTATATACTATTCAAATTTGGTTACGATTAATTTTGCAGATTTGACCTTAAAATGTACTTGACCCTGACCTGATAAGGTCCAATTAACCCCGGATTCGATTAAAGATAGCATGGTCAAGTCTTTCGGACCTTTAATTGTTTATTTATTGAGCTGTGTAACTTTGCAGATTTGACCTTGAAATACCCTTTACCCTGACCTGATGAGGTCAAACTGAACCCAGATTCGGATTCAGCGATCCCAACAACATAAAAATACCATAATTAAGTCTTTCGGACCTTCAACTTCTGTTATTTTGTGGGGCTGTGTAATGAACACCGGTGGATATTTTCACCCAAAGATAATTAAAAAATAGTGCAGTTTTATAGAAAACCCGGCATTAAACATAACACGTTTTAAAAATAATGGGACATTTCGATTTAAGTTCAAAAATACTTGTAAAATATCACAATGAATGAAAATAACATCTGTCAAAAATAATATTTTACAAAAATTACATTGAACAAAAATGACATGATAAAATTAACATCTGTTAAAAATAACGCATGTTAAAAATATGTCTGTTAAACAACCCATTTTGGGCACTGAATTATATTTGTCAAAAAGATGACAACTGTTAAAAATTTAACTTTAAAGAAGATCCCGATGTTATATTTAATGCATGTAAAATATTTATTTTCCGTGTGTATTTAAGTGGAAGTAAGTGACGTCTAAAAAGGTTTATTTCTTGTTTTTATTTAAAACCGTCAGCATTTTTCTTACATTTAAGACAGCAACTGTCGTATATTACCGCAAAGCGTTTTTTAGTAATATATATAGAAAAGACAAAAAAAAAATTGTAAAATATCCCAAGGCAACATTTTATTTTGGAGAGAAACGACAAACTACAAAAAGGCGAATTTCTTTTAATTAATTTATTTTATCACTAAAAACGTTATAATTGTTATTGTATTTATTTTAAGCACACATTTATTTTGTAAATTTAGTTAAGAACAGAAAGATACGCTGTTTATGACTTTATAAACCTCTCTCTCTTGTCAGTTACAATTTTATTGAATTTTGGTATTCAATTTAAAATTTATATAGGCATAAAATATTTTTGTTAAACTTGTTCTTCTTACTGTATAAAAATTAATTAAAACACCTTTGAACGAAATTTCATTGCCATTAGTGGTAAATTATAAGAACTATAAAGTTGTGACATAAATTCAAGTTGCTCCAACCCTTGTAAAAACAAAATTATTACATTTTAATTATTGTTTAAATAATAAAAATCGTACGTTTAAAAACATCCTTAATTAATTAGCCAAATAAGTATGGTATCATTTTAATGATTTGCTTAGACAGGTTTATTTATTGAGTTCGCTAATTACATCGTTCCTTCAGAAACCAGTTAAACGTAACCTTGGGATTGAAAAACCCCTTGGTATGTAAAAGTTGTCCTAATGGGGATTGACTGTCTATATTTCAAACGGGTAAATAAAACGTAGAATAAAAACTTTTAGGACACCATTTTCTTATGTTTGTTTTAATGCCTTATTTCTCTATAAAAATATTTAGCGTGAGATTCTATACAGGATGCAAAAAAATTGCGAATCGACAACGGAATCTTAAAAAACGTAAAGGCCGTATCCATATAAATATTAAGAAGTCACTTTTTTATTTTTTTTTTGGTTACCATTAGTTTTGTTTTTTAAAGTTGCCTTTATGCGAACATGTTTTATGGGACTTTAATATTTAACTCATTCTTTGTTAAATATTTTCGTAGGCTATGGACCTTTTCTGATATTTCAGATATATATATATATATATATATATATATATATATATATATATATATATATATATATATATATATATATATATATATATATATATATATATATATATATATAATTCGGCCTTAAAATTTTAATATGATTTTTCCAATGTCACGGAACGGAGTGAGCGAGAAAAAATTTGCTCCACAAATTAATTGGACGGAGGGAATGGCGTGTATCGGTGGGAGGTCCTGATGAGGTTTTTCACCACATTATTCTTCAAAAAACTGAAATTTCAATAAACACTTTTTATCTAGAAAACATTGTAATTAGACATGTTATGCCATTTGTTTCTTTTTTGGGACCAAATAGTTTATTTATGCAAGATAATGCTCGTTCCCACGTGGCTAGACAAAACTACATGATTTTGTAGATAATCCGTTGATGGAATGGCAACATCACTGTCCCGATTTAAATCCCATAGAGCATCTATGGGATACCCTTAAAAAAAAAACAGGTTCGAAGTCGCAATCCCGTACCGGTTAACCACAATCAATGATATGTCAAAAAAGGTCCATAGCAAAAATATATATTCCATAGCCTACTTGAAAACATTTAACAATAAATGTGTTGAATAATTTTAAAGTCTACAAAAAATGTTGAAAAAAGAAAAAAAGGAAAAAAGAAAACCCCTCCGTCTAAGTAACGCTCTGTTTCCGGGCTTGTATACTTTACAGACTAAAGTCGTTATAGTGAAGTTTGATAAGGTACAATTCTATTACAAGAGGTAAAAATGGATCAAAATATATTTAGGCACTTTGCCACATACCTTATTTACACCTAATATAATTTAAAATATTTTTGGCTTTTGCTCGTCTGCATCGTCAATATAAGAGCACAACTAATTGATAAATTTAAGAAATCCGTTCCCGTACTTTTGTAATTATCCTGAAGTCCAAACTACTTAGTACAAGAATACTAAACAATCAACATAAACGACTATTCATAAATTGCGTTACTCACTACGTAAATGGTTAGGATTGGTATTTACGTGTGATGTAGTGCATAAATATACTTCATTAAATTTACTACGGTGTTGGTATGTTTTGAATTTTTTTTTACATTTGTACATGTAGCAGCAACATAAATTCTTTATTATTTATGGCAACGGCAGCCGCTCTTAAAATAAAGCAATTTAAAATATGTATAAAAAATAATGGCTGTTTTATTCACAAAATTATTTTTGTTTTTATTAAATCTATATGTGTACATAAATACCATGTATGTTAATAGGTATTTAACAAACAAGGATGTCAATAAGGGCGATTAATAATTGAGAGGTCGCGCGTTAAGGATTACGATTATAATGATCTATATATATTATTTAGCTATTAATGATCTAATCATTAATAGCTTAATAATACCCGAGTTAATTACAATATATTTTGGGCGATCGTTTTATTACTAAGTTGTTGTTGTTTTTAATTTCTTTTTGGGAATATATTTCAGTAATAGGCAACATTACAAACGTCACATTGTTTATATTTGAATGACACGGTTATGGCAGGTACAAAGTACGAGTAACTAAGGAAAAACAATTTAGAATTTAAAAATATACTCTCCTACTCTAAATAAAATATATTGAGAGACATTTGATTGTAATAGTTTTTTTTAAATGAGATAGTGAGACTTGAACCATTGAATATCAAATGATTTAGTGGACTAGTACATGAAAAAATGCTATAATAGAGGTAAGGCAAGAGATTAGATTTAGCAACTCAATGAGTTTAGAAAAGTGTTAATGCTAAAATTATAAAAAATTAAAAAGAATCATATAATATTTAAAATTAGAAAAATAGGGCGTGAAACGATATTTTTTATAACTCACATTTTTTTGTGCAGAAATCTGCTTGATACGAAAAATAGTGCTTTTCCCAACTGGTAGAACTAACAAGCATATTAATATATATAATAATATATATAACCTTAATATAACATATATATACATACATATATACATATTACATATTATTATTATACATACATATTACATATATTATTATTATGCTACATATTATTACATACATATATACATATACATATTATTATACATATATATATACTGGCGAAACCAGCCTTTTATTTTCTTTGAATAAAAACATACGTTTCTTCAAATCTTGTGATTATAACATATTATAAGATGCTGTTTTCGACAATATAACATGTTCTATCGACTTCCGGTCAACCAACAACCTGAACACTTGATTTTTCAATACTCCTTCAGGAGCATTAAACATTTACGAATCATTTATAGTAAAAATGTATATTATGTCCTTATACCTATCTCTGCTAGTTTTTGAGAAAATAAAGGATTAAATATGTCCAAACTACAAAAGGTTATAAGTTAAGAAAAATGAATGATATAAAAAATTATTATGACATCTTTAATCGCCATTTTCTCAAAAACTAACAAAGATAGGTATAGGATAATATACAGGTTTTATATAAGGAATGACCCGTAGAATCCAAATTTAAAAAAATATATATTCAGGGTGTTGCATTTAAATTTTTAAAGTAACATTATTGGAAAAGTCAATTTTCGCAGCACTTTCGGTAAAGCCGGAAGTAGTTTTATTATGACCTCCACAGATAGAGTCTCCAGCAAAAATTAAATTAAACATAATAATTTTTTATATCATTCATTTGTTTTCCCACAAACTGCATAATATGCGGTAGTTTGACATCTTTAATCGCCATTTTCTCAAAACTAGCAGAGATAGGTATAGGACATAATATACATTTTATATCAGAAATGATTCGTAGAATCAAAATTTTAAAAATATACAAAGTATCTCATTGAAAAAATCAAAGTTGATGCTTGTTTCCGTTAAAACCGGAAGTGATAGGCACATCTTATAATATCCAAAAATCGGCATCTTACAATATAATATGTCATTTTAAAATCTGGAACGCATATGTTTTTATTCAAGAAAATGAAGGCCAAGAAAGTGATTCTCTGCTGTCACCCGAAGTATATATATATATATATATATATATATATATATATATATATATATATATATATATATATATATATATATATATATATATATATATATATATATATATATATATATATATATATATATATATATATATTATTACATATACATATTACATATATATATTATTATTACATATACATGTTGATATGCATATTATTATATACATATTACATATTACATATATATATACATATTGATATATACATATATATATATATATATATATACACATATATATTATTATTATTATTATATATATATATATTATTATATATATATATATATATATATATATATATATATATATATATATATATATATATATATATATATATATATATATATATATATATATATATATATATATATATATATATACAGTATGTCTGCGGACGTTAATAATATGTGGACAAAATTGGACCAAAAATTTGAGGATACTAAAAAATATCTTTGATAAAAAATTTTATGTATATATACTACAATTGAAAAATAGATTTTATCATGCAGGGCGTCTCAATGTAAAAACATAAAATCATGCAAGAACACCAGCTTTACCTTCAACGTAAAATGATAAACACAAAAACTTTCTCCAAATTTACTTTTATTGTGATTCCGAACTTTTCTAAGGAAAATTGAAATTTACGAAAATTAAAAAAATCAATAATTTAGCAAGTACGCATTTAACATTTTACATTTTTTTTAATTTTACATTTTTTCCATTGTAAATTTATTTTTATTAATGTTTAGTATTGTAAAGGTGATACTATAAAAGTAGTAAATGCGTAGGTTGCAAAAATGTGATTTTTTTATTTTTCATAAATTTAAATTTTCTGTAGTAATCAGGTTTAAAAGTAAATTTAAAGCAAGTTTTTTATATATTATTTCACCGTAAAAGGCCAAAAAATGACTGTTTGCTCTGGTTTGATTTTATGTTTTTGCATTTTTGATATATATATATATATATATATATATATATATATATATATATTACATATTACATATTATTACTACATATTACATATTATTACATATTATTATTACATATTATTACATATTATTATTATTACATATACATATTATATATTAGAAAATATATGTATACATATTATATATACATGACATATACATACATACTACATACATATTATATATTATTATTATATATATATATATATATATATATATATATATATATATATATACAGACATTTAAAACAAGTGGGCCTACCTCACTAGCTGGCGCCCTAGCAACATTAAAAGCGTGGACAAATTTGTGAAATTTCGGCCTCAGAAAACCCCAGATCCCAAATTTTGTACCGCTAGGTAATTTTGTTAAAGAATTATTAAGAAAACGAAAGCAAAATTAAAAGTTTAACACCCTGTATCTTCATATTATTAATTTTCGGATAAGGCAAGTTTACGTAAAATTGCATTATTTTTGGCCCAAGGAATCTGCTGTTGCTCTGTGTCCCATTTATGGGACACCTGTAGAAGATACAGGGTAGACGGTATGTCATAATTCTGAAAGAGGCATTCCTGGATCGATTTTAAGTCGAAAGTTCATATAAACGTGTCCTAAAACGCTTAGTTATTAAGATACAGGGTGTTGGGTGTTTATTTTTGCTTTCTGCTCTTTAATTATTTTTTAATCAATGATAGCGGCAGCAAAATTTGATCTTTCAGGCTCCGACGCTGGGATGAGGGCGCTGTAGCCACAGCTTTTAACTTATTGACCTGCTTTACAAACAAGCCATTATAAATTCATCTGCATCAAAGGCATACTATTTGGGCGTCTAGAGTAACTGCTCGAGATAAATTTCACTTGGCCACAAACTCTTGCATAGTTCTAACACGGTGATCAAAGATTACGAAACGTCCCCTAAAATCACCTCAAAAGTCAGGGAATTGGGGACCTTTGAGGGTGATTTTAGGGGTTGGGGGCGTTTTCGGCTTTAGTTCTGAAAGACCTTTTGATCATCGTGGGCAGAATTATCACTATGCAAAGTTTGAAAGCAATTGGCCAAAATTCAGTTTCCATAAAAATTGTGGGATCCTTTAAAGTGTGTTTATCTGGAGAACCGTTGCTCCTAGAGACTTAAATAGTATAATTTTGATGGTGATGGATTTATAGTAACTTATTCTTTAATAAGCAGGTCAATATTCTAAGTTTAAAAAGAAGATATCAGAAAACAAGTGAGGTAGGCCGTGCTGCGCCTCTACTAGCAACATCAAAAGCGTGGACGAATTTAAATTTCGCCTCAGAAACCCCCAGATCCCACCTTGTACCGCTAGGTCATCGGGTTAAAGAATTAAGCAAAACGAAAGCGAAATTACTCTTAACACTTTGTATTCTTGAGACACCACATTTTAGACACGTTTATATGAGTTTAAAATCGATCCAGGAATGCCCTCCTCACATTATGACATGATCGTCTCTGACTGATTTTAAGTCGAGAAGTTCATAAACCTGTGGGTCTAAAATGCTTAGTTATTAAGATATTAGGTGTTAAAGTTTATTTTATTTTTCACTTTTTAATATTTTTCAAAGATTTATTTGAGATGATGAACCACTTTGGCATGAGGATATTATGTGGCACAAACACTGACTTTTCGATGTTCTATTTACAAAGCAAAGGGTAGCAGGATGAATTTCTTCTGAAACACTACAAAAATACTTGCAAAGGCCAATGACTTGGGAAAATCATATTATAAATGATTACTAATTAATTTAAATAAAAATCCTTTATTTTTGCCAAACCACTGTTTGGGAGAAATCATAACAAAACATTTGGTAAATCAATTGCATCTCCTTTTGAAAATTACATGGAAGAATCAAGTTAGCTTTGCTCGCCGCCAGCGATTGTTGGGTTTTGTTGTTGTAAAAACATTTATGTGTGACACCGACGTTAATTATCATTCCCGACAGTTTGTATTTATTTCTCCCTGATCTTAAAACGCATTTTGCTAGTTAAAAAAATGGTAAATTATTCTAATTTGGAAATGACACAAAATGCATTTCCTTATGGTCTAGCTAATGGTAACGCTGTGGAGGCGCGGGCGTTTGTATCAAGAAAGGTATCCTAATCGCGCTCTTCCAGATAGACGAACATTTATAAACATTCATCGTCGTCTGACTGAATCTGGCAGTTTTAAAGCTAATATTTCCGAGGGAAGGCCCCGTACAGTTAGAACACCAAGGGTGGAGGGAGGCTGTCCTGCATGCAGTCGAAGAGATCCAACCACAAGTACAGAAAATAGGTATGGCATTAAAACATCTGCTACAAGACGGTAAGGGAGATTTTAAGAGATTCTTTGTTATATCCTTTTTCTACATACAAAGGGTTCAGGCATTAAGCTTCCTAGAGATTATGAACCACGTACGCAATTTTGTAGATGGTATCTCCAAAAAAGTAACAGAAAATCCTATTTTGATGCCAAAATATTGTTTACGGATCTGATAAATTCTTCAAGAAATGCAATAACCAATTTCCATAACAATCATTACTGGGCCCAGGAAAACCTCATGCGATTACAGAGACATTTTCAAGAACAATTTTCACTGAACGTTTGATCGGTATCGTATCCGACCATTTAATTGGACCATTTTTTTTACCAGGACGCCTTAACGGATAGATGAGTTATTTTTCCAAAATGATTTGCCTTTGCTTCTGGAAAATGTTCCTCTTCAGTTACGGCAACAACTTTGGTTTATGCATGATGGCGCTCCCGCCCACTTTAGCATATTGGCTCGTGAGCATTTAAATAGAGCCTACCAAAATCATATTGGATAGGGCCGTGGAGGACCACAATTTTGGCCACCTAGACTGCCTGACCTGAACAGCCTAGATTTTTATTTGTGGGGACACCTAAAAACATTAGTTTATCATACACCAGACCATTAGAAGAACTCAGAAATAGAATTATTGACTGGATGTGAAACTATCCGAAACACGCATGGAATTTTGAAAGGGTTCGTAATTCAACAGGAGAAGAAGAGCAGAAGCCTGCATAGAGGCGAGAGAGGTAATATTTCCAACATTTTTGTAAATTATGTATGTATTGTATTTAATTGTTGGCTGCTTTTTGTTCATTGTAAGAAAGTAGTTAAAAATAAATATTTGAAAAAATGTATTTAAAATTGAAAATAAAAGTTTAATAATAATCAAGAATGATAATTAACGTCAGTGTCGTAATGCTTACAACAACAAAACAACAATCGCTACAACGAGCAAAGCTAACTTGATTTATTTCAATAATAATTTTTCAAGATGCAATTTGGGTACATAAGACATTTTTTTAATTAACGATTTCTCCCAAACGGTAAGTTTTACGGCAAAATGAAAAAGAGGGATTTTTTGTTTATAATTGATTGATAATTATTATAAACCATAATTTTTTCCCAAGTCAATGGCGTAGTATTTTTTTTGTAAAATTGTTTTGAAAATTCGGTCATAGCTACGCCACTGGTTGCAAAAAATTAAATGAACATCTGAAAAGGTGTGTTTTTTATGCCATAAATATCCCAGCCAAAATTCAGTTCAATATCTCAAACCGTCTTTAAATATATATATATATATATATATATATATATATATATATATATATATATATATATATATATATATATATATATATATATATATATATATATATATATATATAATATAAAAGGGTGTCCCAGAATATGTGGGAACCGGAATCTAATAGAAGCCCAAAAAAATTTTTGAAAAGGCCTATTTTTTCCTATGATCACCCCCATAAGTAAGGGGGAAAACGTGTTTTAATAACTTTTAAAATACTTAAAATGTTTTTAATAGATAATTTCCCTCAAAAAAACCCAAAAAAATGGCTTATTTATTTTTCCCGACAAACTCTGACACAAATTTTAAGGTTTGGGCAAATATTATTTTAGCTTTTAACCTTAAACTACAAAAAGGAATTTTTGAAAATTAAAATCAACTTTTTATCAATATCATAGGGGTAATTTTACATTATACAGGGTGTTTTCTAATTGTAGGGTCAAAAAGGGACCCTGGGTCCCTTTAAAAGCTTCATATAGTTTAAACTTCTTAATACAGGGTGGTAAACTTTTCAAAAATAAATTATTTATTATTATCTGTTATACCACTTTAGATATTTTAATCAAATTTGGTATACATGTACTATTTATCAAGAAGCATTTGTTGGTGTACAACATTTTTCTTTTATTTGCAAAAATAGGCAGGTCAATTTCTGTACGGACGTACGCCACTGGTGAAAATTAAAAAAAAAATGTGGTACACTAAAAACTGCTTCTAGATACATAGTACATTTATGCCAAATTTCATTAAAATATCTAAAGTGGTATTACAGATATTAATAATAAATGATTTATTTTTGAAAATTTTACCACCCTGTATCTCAAAAGTTAAGACGTTTAGGACATACGTTCATGTGATGTTTTCTTCTTAAAATGGACCCAAGAATTGCTTTTCTAAATATTAACGTACAATTAGAAAAAAAATTACCAACTATGATATTTTATTTCTCGTAAACAGTTGATTTTATCGATGTGAATCAAGAATACCTTTTTTTTAGTTTAAGGTTAAAGCTTTTCAAAAATAATATTGCTAAGCCTTTATCATACAGGGTGTTAAAAAAATTGCTATTATTGTGTCAGAGCTAGTCCGTCCCTGGCACACTAAATAAGCCAAATATGTTTTATTGGGTTCATTTTAAGAAGACTTATCTAGTAACCATTATATTAAAAAAAACATTAAATTGCGCCTAGTATTTTAAAAGTTATTAAAACAAAAACGATTTCCAGGGGCATCCGTTATGCACCTGTATCTTCGTAGGGGAGGGTCATAAGAAAAAAGTTTATAGGAACTTGTCATAATATTTTTAGGTCTTCTTTATATATATATATATATATATATATATATATATATATATATATATATATATATATATATATATATATATATATATATATATATATATATATATATATATATATATATATATATATATATATATATATATATATATTTGCAAATAAAAAAATAATAATTGGTTCATTATATTAAAGGCATACCAAGCAATTAATTTGTTAAACATTGTTGTTTTAAAGTTATATAAGATAAATATACTTAAGAAAAATAAAAATAGCAGCAGTTTCGCTTATTTTTAGGGAAATAAATTAAATATATTTTAAACAGTATGGTGCATAAGGAACACAGTAAAAGACTTATCTACTTCACGTTTAATGAATAATGACGGGTAGGTTTTATGAAAATACAATAACGGGTCAGTCCATATAAGGTATTCACAGCAGTCGAATTGATTGAAAGTATTATTTAATTTCTTTAAATTTATTCCGACAAAAAGTTGCTTAATCACCGATTGACTTCAATTTATCGTTCACCATTAAAATTGGTTCATGCAACGAATTTCATTAAACGTAATTTAGGAAAATCAATACCAAACTTAGTAAAATAGTTTTGTTTTGTTGCGAACATCGGTAAAGTTTAATTCAATTTAACAAGAGTCCATGACCTGTACTTTTTTCCATTAAAAATAATTTGCATGATGGCTTTATATTAGTTTTCTAATATTCAGAAAAAGCGGCTTCACCAAACCCACATTTTTAAAAATTCACATCTTTAAAAGATAAAAATTGTGTTTGAAATAATTGCCATAAAAGGTAAAAAAAAACCTTTTACACGGTATTAGAAATACGAGGGTTTAGGTATTAAATAACATGTTCGGAAATGTGAGAAACCACAACTTAACTTAAACAACTGTGTTTTCACCTTTTTAATTTAGCTAACTACAAACATCCGAAATTAAGTTTGTTTCTACAAATTTTTTAAATTAATTTTACCACATGCAATACGCTTTTCCATACGATGGAACCATTCATCAAAAATACTTTGACACGTTTCTTTAGTAACTTCTGCACAAACTATATCCCAAGACTCGACTAACTCAACATCACTGATAAAACGTTCAGATGCACCAGATCCTACAACGAGTACCCGGTGCAAGGTTATGCCGGGTAGCCGGGTAGCCGGGTATCCGGATTGTGCTAAACAGCTTCTATTTCTTCACCTTAATATACCTCTTTTGAATTATGAATATTAATTCTTCTACTGATTTATGTTTAATTTAAATAAATGTCTGTTTTTTAAATAACTTTTTTAAAATTTTATCCTAGATCTATCCGGCGCCATTACCCGGTACGCGGCCGGATTCTGAAAAAGTGCCGGATCCGTCGGTTACCGGATCCACACCAGGTACCCGTCTAACCTTTACCTTTTAACTTATTCTTGACCATAGGAAAAAGTCCCAAGGTACCAGGTCAGTGGATGATTAAGCACCGTTAAGCTACTTTTTTCCAAAAAACTTTGTCTTTGATGAGGTCGATACGCGAGCGTTGTCGTGGTGTGAGTGCCATGTGTTCAATTGAAATTTGGATGGAGAGTTTTAAGTCTGTCCATTTGAACTGTCAAATGGATGCATGAAAGTTACACTTAGTGGTGGGAGCCGTTAGGGCTAGAAAAGGAACTTCATTTGCTTACTCCTTGGAGCAGAGCCGTGAATATACACAGGGCCCACGGAGCTCGTATGTGGGCAAGAAAAAGAAGCTTTTTTGTAAAAGTGGGGTCATTAATAAGGCGAACGGCCCTTATCTAAGATTTGTGAGAGATACTGTTTTACTGACATAGGAACAATACTTCAAGCAAGGTCTAATTTGGTAATCATACTGAGCATACAGAAAAGAAGAAATATATTCTGGCTTGAAACAAGAATTCCAGCTTTGTTACAGTTGCTTTGAATATTATATGCTTGTTGCCAACTAAGACCGTTCCTATAGAAAACGCATAAAAGGCTAAATAACATTTTTTCTGTCTAACCCAGCCGCTCTCATAAGTAAAGGATGAGTATTGATAGACTTTTTTCGCAACAACGATTATAAATATGTTTTTGAACCACTAACAAGACAAGATTTTTAGTGCATTAATCTTAATAAGTTAAAGGTCATATGAAAGAAGATCCTACATTACCCCGCACTTGCTTTTCAAATTAGACTTATTGTTAGTGACTGGCTTGACAAACTGAATAATAGAATACAGGGTACTATCGGCCGCTATTATTAATTGAAAACAACTCCTTGCTAAATATTAAGACAGTAAAGTTAGGTAGGCTCTATGTGTCTAGATTTAATAAAAGATAAAATACACCAAAAATGTTACTCATAAAATATACCGATGACAACAACAAATACTTTTAAGTAAAGAACGTATTACTAATACATTCTTAAAATAGGCTCTTTAACTAAGTCAGATGTTCCAGGACTGTCTGTATACTATTGCAGACCTTGGCTTTAATTTTGTTTAATTTCATTGGCAAAATTAAATAAACATTATTTTTTAAAATACACAAATCTTATTCTTAGTAAATATATTGCATATATTTGGGTAATTTGTTAAAGTAACCTATTAGTAAAGTAATTTAAAATATACGGTAAAATATAATACAGAACAAAATGATTTGTAAAACCAGATATCGTTAAGGAATGGTATAAAATCACCCACATAAATCAAGTTAATAACATCTATCAATCTTTAGATTGCAGTTTAAATTTGAGTCTTAGATAAATCAGAGATACGCTGGTTGCTCGTATATAAAATCGATTTAAACCTAATAAGATACTTTAAGTATTTGAATGGTTCTATTTGCTATAGATCATAAAATACTTTAATAATACTAAAATAAATATATTATATATATATATATATATATATATATATATATATATATATATATATATATATATATATATATATATATATATATATATATATATATATATATATATATATATATATATATATATATATATATACAGGGAATGAGGAAATGTCAATACTTCAGGTACGTAGTCAGGGTCCAAAATAAGCATAAAATACAAAATACAGGGTGTTAAAATTTTTATTTTTATTTTTTTTTATATTTAAAAAAAATATGTTTTTCTAAACATAATTTAGGAACAATAATTTTATAAAGAATTAAAATACATATTGTTTAATTATACATTTTGTTTAATTTGTTTTAAATTTTGCTCTAATAAAATCAGATGCGTGTTATGCGTGGTATTTTTTTTTTAAATTAAAATATCTCGAAAACGGTTGTTCATATGGACTTTTTACAGGTTAAAATGACAAAACAGTTATTTAATTAAAATTAAAAATGTAATACAGTGCCGTACCAAAAAGTTGTGATTGTTTAAAATAGTAAAAAGGCGTGTAGGTGGCTCCACCTACAAGTAAGAGCCGTACTAAGATTAGAATCGAATCCGTCGTATCAAAAAACCCCCAGATACCAAAATAAAATATACATATATATATATAATATATATATATATATATATATATATATATATATATATATATATATATATATATATATATATATATATATATATATATATATATATATATATATATATATAATGTTCTTCTAAAACGGTCATATTCGGTGTAATCCTAAATTATTTGCAAAATTTAATTTTTGAAATAAAACCTTAACAATTTTAGCAAAAAACCATTTAACAAAGAACCTGTTACAACAAAAATAGTTTTAAAATTATTTAAGGTGGTTTCTGCCCACACGATGTGATTCTCACAGTGTGGACCGTAATTAACCTTCATTGGGAAAATTTGGTATTACTTACAATTAATATTACCTTTAAACAAAAGTGCTGGTAACGGATAAAAGAAAAACTCAAAAACTATGAAGGGAAAATATATGTATTTGATTTATTAAAAATAAAAGTTAAAAACTGTATCAATGTGAGTAATTTATATACGCGTCACTTGTGGGGGACATAATAAATCATTGATAAAACATGGGAAAAATCCGACAACAATGTAAAGAACCAAGGCCTTCGCAGGTGGGGGTAGAGGCATGCTGGAAACCGGCCAAGATTTTTTTTTTCAGTTGTATTTGAGACCTTATGGGGAAATATTGCAAGTGTCTGTAAAGTGCTAAGGTGATTGCATCATTGTGGGGACCAAAAAAGGTAAAAGAATTTTTTTTTCTGTGTTAAAAACAATTTAGATTGCATTATAAGGGTCACGTCCTGACCCAAAAGTTTGGTTCTACTTTGTTAAGTTGTCTAAAAATTAAAACGTTAAAACCGTAAATTGGGTGGGGGAGGGCACTGTGTGGTCAACCTTGTCCACACCAGTGATGGCTGTCCACACAAGTGATACTTGTCACCTAATAAATCTGGGGTTGCGTAACTATAGAACACTTTTATTTTAGCTAGTAATAGGGGAAAAAAGATTTTAACAAAAGAACAAAGTTAAAAAAAGAAGACAGAAAAAAAGACTGTCCATGCAGAAGGCCAGAGCGAAAATATATGATGATCCTGAAAACATGAAGATTTAAATAGAAAACGAAGAGACCAATACAAGAAAAGGAAAGAAAAGGGGGATGTTAAAAGCATAAATGATTTAGTTCAGGGACCAAAGGGTAGTAGGAAAAACTGGAAGCTACGATCTAAAAAGTACCGCGATAAGAAGAAAATGAAAAAAAAACAAGCTAATGACTTTATTAAAGGGAAAATTGCCCAGAAAGTCCTGGTTAGTGTGTATTGGCAGATAATTTGAATATGCCACCCTTGAATTCACCGGGAGGTGCCCTGTACCACTTCTGCAAGAAGCACTCAATCTTGGGAACAAAATATCAGGATCTAGATGTAGGTACCACAAATGAAACACCCCATAGTTCAAGAAGCCGAATTTCAGTGGGGAAAAGAATTGGCAGAAATAACCGTCTCAAACTTCAGGATGAGAACAGTAAATTGAAAGATAAAGTGTTTTCAACAACAACGACTTATTAATCAGTTAAGAGTACGTATAAGTCGTAATAAAGCAAAAAACTGAAAAACCAAAGACACTCCATCCAAAACTGTAACAGAATTTCTTCAGAATGCCACAGTAACAGACGAGTTAAAGAAGCTGCATTTTTGAGAGGTGTTGGCAAGACAAATAAAAAAAAAATTTGTAAGCCAAAAAGTGATGATAATAAAAAAAGTTAGCCAATTTTTTTAAAAAGGACGCCTATCAGAAGTATAAATACTTGGGCTAAAATAAGATCGATGACTTCTTTAAACAATTTCGAAACAGGAAAAAAATTTGACGCTTAAGAAATTACGATCCAAAATTTAAAGAAAATGGTTGTTAACTTTAGAGCGCGACGAAAACAGTAGGTTAACAGCAGGAAAAAGAAACAATTACCAGACATAAATAAAAAAAAAAAATAAGGCTACTCAATGATAGTTGAAGAATATATATGCAAAATTTAAAACAATTTTAATGCTAAAATAACTTACCAACAATTTTGTAAAAATCGCCAATTTTGGGTCGATAACAACTAAAATGAGAAATACTTGCTTGCGTAAATCCAACCATGGCACATTTAATATCGGCCCTAAGAGAAGTAAAAATGATTGAAGAAAGCTTCACATCAAATAGTAAAAGCTCTATGTTGTCCACAAGCTGTTGAGCCTAGCGCCTAGAGAGACGCTGCAAGCAATATAGTGGTAAAAAAATCAATTTTCTTCATTTTAATGATGATGATATGACTTCAGTTGAAAAATGGTTAACACAGAGAGTGGAAATAACAGTAAAAGATAAGAAAAAAATAAGCAGTAAGACGGTAAAACAAAAAATTCTGTGCTCAAAAGCCGAATTAAAGGACACATTTATGAACTTAATTTATGACTACATGAAACATATTAATAACATGACTCATCAGTTTAAGGTTATACGCCCAACAAAGGAACGTCTCTCTGAAATAGGAGGTCTGCTTCATGTTGATTTCTCGAAAAAATTTCAAAATGAATATGGCCAAGAGATCCAATCAGCTCATTTTGGAGGGTCTAAAAATCAAATTAGCCTTCACACATCAGTTTTTTATTATAAGAATATAAATTTAAAAAAAAAATAAAGTCTCGTTGCTTGCACCTTGTCCGAAAGCCTTCGACACGACCCTGGGGGGATTGTTTGCATATAAAGCCTCTAATTACTTTAATAAAAAAATTGTACCGGAAATAAAAACCTTATATTTCGTGGGGGATGGACCTTCCACTCAGTATCGCAATAAAGTGATGTTTCAATTAATGGGTTTCTTATTTAGCAAAAGTTTAACCGAACTTGGTTTGGAATTATACAGAAAGCGAACACGGGAAAGGTGCTCCAGATGGAGTTGGGAGATGTATAAAAAGAACAGCCGATGCCGTTGTAGCAAGGGAAATGGATGTCCGACTTTAACTCTTTGTTTTCATCATCTCCACGGAGTGTAAAGGTAAACCATTAAGACGGTAAACCCTTTCTTTATTACCCATCATCGACAAGATTGTTCGGGATGTTAAAGCCTTCGTTTTCATTGGAACTATGTCAATTCATCAACTTGAGGGGGTCAAAAAGCGAGAACACAGTAATGCACGCAAGAAGACTAAGGTGTCTTCAGTGTGGTCCTCAAGAAATATGGACATTATGAGTTAGGTCAAATTCTATTTTGGCATCAAATGTTCAGTATCTTTTTTTAGTTTTTTTTTTGCTTTAAATATAGTTATTTAGCTCTATATTCCAACGCCCCCTAAGAAAAACAACAACCATCAAGTTTAAAGGGGTATCTGAATCTACCTCTTCGGAATCTCAATCGGAATCTGAATCGAATCTCAATCGGAATCTCAATCGGAATCTGAATCGGAATCAGATGACAGCTTCCCCTTGCTCAGCAAAACTAATATAAATGACTTTAATCGTCAAATTCCTAACTAAAAGGAAAAACACTATGTTGAATCGTTTTATCAATTAGCGAGGATGAATTCTTAGTTAAATTTCTGAGAAAGACGGAAATCATTTCGTTTTTCCCGGGCAAAAAGATGATATTTCATGTTGACATATCTGATATTTTAAACACTCCTCAACCATTAATAAATCATAGGCAATATTTTTTTTTGATGATTTTGTTTTAAGCCTTTTTAAAAAAATTTATTTTAAATTTTTTTATATTTATTTTTTCGGTTTTTTTTTGTGTAATTTTTTTGGAGCGATATATTTTGTTTTATTACTTTTATATAATTTCGTAACGTAGAAGAAATTTTTTTGTCGTTAGAAAAACACATTAAAATATACAGTTTGTTTTAAATTTTTTTTTTTCCCTTTTCCAACATAATTTATACTTACCTCTTACAATATTTCACACGTAGACATTATTCAGGTGTTCCCAAAGTAATCCTGTGTGGTCCCCATTTTTAAAAAGCCGAATCCCAAAAATACTGCTGATTGATCTCGGCTGTAAATATTTTAAAGGTACTAAAATTGATAGTAATCAAAAATTATTATCAGAATAATGATAGAAAAATTTTTTTCTTTTTGTCCACCCAAATATGACGATTTTAAAACTACATATATATATATATATATATATAATATATATATATATATATATATATATATATATATATATATATATATATATATATATATATATATATATATATATATATAATAAAATCTTATTTTTTTTAAAATAATGCAAAAGTTGGTTGGATCCTTGATGCATATTAAGATCCAATTAAACATCTTATGGCTTGAAAATATTTGTATGTAAATAAATTTAAAATGGTTAATTTTTAAAGTTAGCTAACTGACTGGTACTTCCTAAAATCATTGGTATTTTTAAAGGTGAATCTTTACTTTTTTAATTTTAACTTTTTTATTATATATTATATCAGCTTATTTTAATAAAAAATATTTTTTTATTGGGTATCTATTGCCCAAAACAGATGTAAACATTTATTAATACTCTTAAAAGTAAATTCGTTTTTATTTGTATACAGTCATTAATCATTTAAAATTCACAATAAATTAATAAAGAAAACATTTCGACGTGTTTGTCGTATAGGTCGCGTCAAGCGAAATTGATTTAAGCGTTCCATTTAACTTTAATGTAGTAAATTAATATATCTTAATAAAATAAAGATATTTTTATATGAAAATAGCAGGAGTACCAAAAAATATTTCTTTATAATATATATTTATAATTTTTTTATTTATAGTATTATTTATTTATTAAATATTATTTTAAAGTTATGGTTTAACACGTCAAATCTTTTCCTTTTTATAGCATGGACAAAAATATAGAAAATAGAAAATAATTATGTCATTTTTTTTAAGGTTTTAGACGCCAATTTTTTTTAAAAAATAAACACTAAAACTGTTTTTTAAAGAATATGTAAGTTAATTTAAACCTTGCATTATCATGTACAATCCGAATGGAAAGCTTTGAATTTACCCAAATTAAATGCGAATGCAAATTCGATACGCTTGTAATACATGTAAAATTTTTAAAATAAATTAAATTAATTATTCAGGGAAGGCTTTGTTTAAACAATTGTTGTTTGACACTTACAAAGTAAGTATTTAAACATATTCATTGAACACGACTGGCATAATTTTTATCCAATTTAACCTACTTCTATTACCAAGATTTTTTTTTAAATTAGCAGGTCTCCAACTTACTATTTTTTCGGCAAATACAAACATATAATTAGTCTTGAAGTAAAACAATAAGAAACCTAACCAAAAAAAAAGTAATTTATGCTCACGAGTTTAAAACAAAATTAATATTTTATTAAAAAGCATAAGTGTGTTAGATAAGTCAGTTTAAAAACTAAAAAGGTGTAATATTAATTTGTCAACATGCATATTTCTTTGGAAGACCGACATTCTGGGTGTACTAAAAGAGCCATAGTTCTGATACTATTTATAAAAATGCTAGAACGACACTTGATTTAAATGTTACACTAATTGTAAGATTTCTGGCTAATTTAGTTACCTTTCCCAAATCACATAAAATATTACTAGGTTTTTGCTGGATATAAAGGAGGCATAACTTCTAAAGTTTCAGATTCTATTTCTAAAAGAGATTTTTTGAGTATATGAAAAAAGCTTGTAAAACAGCATCAAGCCGATGTAAGATATAAAACTGCATTAAAAAAAAGGTAATGTTATTGCACATCTGGGGATGTCAGCTTTTGCGGAATTTAACTACCTTAAAATGGAACCACACTTTATTTATTGCTCACTTTAATATGTTCGGCTTATGTGTTAAACAACATGGGACCCTTTTGAAAATTTCTAAGGTGGGTTGACTTTAATCAAAAAATAATAACTTACAAGAAAATAAACAAATATACTGCAAATATTATGATTCTGCTAAATAAAATTAGTTATTTTAAAATTAACGCTGAAATATACAATTTTTTTTTGTTTGAAACTCCACGCACTTGCAAATATACAACTAGACTTCCTGCTTATGAGAAAGAATAATTTTAAATATAACTTGCACTCATTACTGACAGTGTTAACAGGTAATTATTCTTATTAAATTAGTTCTATATTTATCATGGGTGTCTAGTCTAATGAGATCGCATTGAAATTTTCTGAACATATACAACAATGCTTGTATGTCTATGTGTATTGCTAATTATTAATAAATATATGTTATTAAGTAGACTTTCGGCAATAAATATATGTGATGTGTTTAAATTACGAAAGTATATCCGTTTGTTACTGTATTCCTTGCGGAATTTTGCAGAGAATCCGCCAAGCTCGCAATTGGCATTTTCAAGACAATCTAACTGGTGTCAGTTAATCATCTGACTACAGATACGTACACAAAATCCTTTTAAAAGTTACCCCGTTGTGCTTGTTAAAAAAGAAAATTATTTATATTTTACTTAATTGATCGCCTAAAAACAAACACAAGATTTATTTCATTACGAATTTATTATCTAGTGACTTTAATAATAAAAATGAAGTAACACTGTCAAAGACAATTGTAGTTATCACAAGACGCCCAGCCCCTTTGTATAAATACTTTTGCCGACAATCGAATTTTATTAGAATATTTAATTTTACCGCTGAGGTACCTCTCAGCGTTCCCGTTTTGCTTTTTACTATGTCATGGTCTATTAAAACGTAGGCCCCTCCACACATATTTAGGGAAAAACAAAAAACTGCTTTTTGCAAAGATAGGAGGAAACGAAGTAGTGCACGATGATTTTTTTTGTGCTGTAAGATATATTTAAATACGGTTTTTGGTATTCGATTCTATGAAACTTTGTAAAAAAAATTTTATTAACGGGGTGGGTGCAATCATCCCCTAAAATATAAAATCGTATACAATCAAAAAAATTTCAAAACATCGGGTTTTTAAAACATGTCTAATAAAAATAAATGTTTATAAAATCAACTACTTTAAACTAAGGGTGGAACTACCTTATCAATAGGGAAAAATTAAATAAAATACTAGCTTTTTCAAGAAAAATCTTGTTGATATTTTTTTATACAAGTATATAAACAAGGTAACTAGACTTTTCTAGTTTACTTAATCAAAAACCCTCCCCGCAAAGGAGTATATTTATCCCCTAAAATGTAGAAATTCAATACAACTAAAAATTGGGCAAAAAATATTTAGATCTTTTAGAATATATAATATATGATGGATAGTTTAGAGTGAGTTTTGATAATAAACCACTCCTAAAATTAAGGGTAAAGAAACCCGATCAGAAAAATTGAATAAAATGTTAGCTTATGCAAAGCGTTTTCCTTTATATTTTATCCCAGATGTATAAAATAGACCTTTTTTAGGTTTTTGAGTTCATTTCTAATCAAAAATTTTGCAAGGAGGTAAATTATTCCTTTAAAAGTATAAAATCATATAAAACTAAAATATTAAAACAAAATTTAGTTTTAGAAATTTAAATATAACATGTTTCTTAATTGTAGGGGATTAATTTACCCCTTGCAGGGGTGGTTTTGCTAAAAGTGATCTCAAAAAAAACTAAGTAGGGTTTTTTATATTTGGGTCAAAAAAAACGAAGCAAGACTTTTTTTTAAAAGCTAGAATTTCATTTATTTCTTCTCAACAATAGGGGGAGTTTTTTTCCCTTAAGAAAGGGTGGTTGACTATCATTTATTTTCTATTAGACTGTCCAAAATATCTGATTTTTTTGCAATTTTTAAAGTTGTTTCATAAGTTTAATTTTAGGGATAATTGTACCCCAAAATAGTTTATGGGGGTTGATGTACAACCTTGCAAGAATGGAAATGTATTATTTATTTTTAGTCATTGAAACAAAATTGGTGAGAATAACTTTTAATACCACTGCTATTTTTGAATTTTTTGATTTGATCTTTCCAAACCCTAAATAAAATTGTTTTTTAAAAAATTTGGGAAAAACGAAAAGCAATGCTCTTCCTAAATGAATAAATGTGAAAAAACAGGCAATTTTGAAGCGATTATTGCGGTCACTCTTTTATCAAAATTTGAATTAATAACTATAAAAAAGGTTCCCTCAAAAACACCGATTAAATTTTAGGTGTCGATCATATAATAAGTATAAGGTATTTATTATTCAAATAATTTTAATATACATAGATAAATACCTACCACAGTTTATAATTAATTGTTAATAGTGAAATTATTCTTTGTGGGGAAAACAAAAAAAGCCAAACTTTATCTGCTCTTCGACTCACCCGCAGTCATAATATTAACATAGATTTCTCGACATTTTAACAAGAATACAAATTTTAATTACCAAAACACAAACAAATCACAACGCACAAATGGCAATAGGGATAAATGAATTAAAAAAACGTTTTTTTTTATTTAACTCAAAACAGCGTTTTTTTTCTGTTTTAACACTTTAATTAATAATAATTTTATTTTTATTTGCCAATAGCAAAAACAAAAAAATAGGTACATGCGTTTTTTGGATTTTATTTTAAACAATAATAGATTTAGGTGAGCCACCAAACATTTTTGTTGGTTTAAGGATTTTCCATAATAAAAATAGAGTTTAAAATTAAAAATCATTTTTAAAAAAAACCAACGTAATCTTAAAATAGTATAAAATATTTTAAGGAAATAATCAAGTACAAGTTTAAATAATTAAAATTTATTATTTAATAAAGGAAATTAAAATAAGATTAAGATTATTAAAACGAATATAAATTGAAGCCATTTTCGACAAAAAAAATAATTCCTACTTTCTGTTACTTTTATTGGTTTGCAACAGCGTTCGTTTATACAGCAGCGTGTGCACGTATTTTCTCGATGGACGCTCGCTCAAGGAATCTCAGCAAGCGAGCGTCCAAACCTATTACCAAAAATTTTACATTGTTCTGTTTTCTATAGTGATAACTACAATTGTCTTTGACATGAATTTTAACACCAAAAGGTTTTAAAATTTAAATATTAAAGTTTGTTAAACTTATATATACAAATTTTTACAATTAGAAATAATTTTGCGCAACGTGAATAACTACTGCAGCAAAAACACTTCTTGCAACATGGAAGCTATTTTTCAATAGCCCAAAGTCGGTTAACTTTCCTTCTTATTTTTAGTAAAATATTAAAAATCTATAATTTAAACAGCAAATTTCCTAAATAAACGTGACAACAGCGCCTTATTAAATTCTACATATCGAAACTAACATTCAATTCTCGGAACTCCGTTTCCAATGTAAAATTAAGAAATTAAAGGAAACCGCCGGTCGCTATGCAACGCAAACATATTGACATGCTTTCGTAAACTATGTGGTTACGTAACGAGACGGCGCATTCAGTAAAATCTCGAGATTTCGCGACAGAAAACAAGCAATGAAACAAGTCACAACGAAGGCGGTACGGCGGGTCTCGGGGATAAAAAGGCGACAACAGATTTAAATACCAGTAAGACTTCTGGCCTCTTCAAATAAGCAGTGTCCAAAAATCTCTTCGCATTTCGAAAAAATTACCGCAATGTTCTATTCTTAAGTAGGACTTTGAGTTTTGTCTGTAAAACATGGTCTAAAAGTGGTTCTTGTGTTTCGGGTGGTTTACCGAAATATTCTATTAAATTCCAGTAAGACCGCTCGTTTCGAAGAAGGGTCTGAAAATTGTTCTTGTATTTCGGGCATATTACTGAAATATTCTATTAAATTCCTCTAGAAGAATGCCAGATTTCCATGGCAGTATGAATTATTGCCTTCTTTTTTCTGTAAGCAAATAAAGTTATAAGTTGTTTAAGTATTTCTCTGTTAAATTTAATTTAACATGTACGTTAGGTTCAAAAGTAAAGTAAAGTGATTAGAAGAAAAAGACAGGACCGTTCTTTAAGTGAAGGTGTTGTAAGAAAAGGCGAGCAGTGAATTAAAAGGAAAAGTAATTAGGAAATGGTAGTTTTCCAGAAATAAGCAGAAAGTAAAGGTAATATTTAACCTTATTGATGAGATAGTGAGTCAAGAATTAATACCGGGTGTCCTCAAAACGGTAAATGACTTATAAATTTGATTTTAACTTTTCTTACTTTATAGTGATAAAAAAACATTTTTAATCGTGTCGTTACGTAAATAAATTCGCGTTTCATAGGCTTCGTAAACATTTCGATTTTAAACGACAGGAAACTAAATTTCTTGCTGATTTAAAGCCAATTTTTGCATATTATTCTAAGTAAAATTTGTAACTTTTTTCACATATATTTTGTCAAAGTAAGCTTTGATACCATTGTCTTTAGATAATAAATTATGTTTAAATTTTTTAACCTCTTGACAGTTAATAAGGGCGATTCTAGTAAAGAAGTAAATTAAAAAACCTTTTTGTCCTTCTATGATTTTAAAGTAAATACAATTTTAAATCAAATATTTGCCAAAGAGATAAATTTTAGGTTTAAAAATTGTTAATATGCCCAATATTCACAGCAAAATAATTGTAGTGTAGTAAACTGTAAATGCATTGTAAATAAACTTTGTATAATTTTTCAATTCGTATTGTTTCATTTAGTAGTCGTCAATACACATAGCATTCAAACCTTAATTTGCACCCGCTGGGTTTCAGTTCTAATTTAGCCGGTAGCAGAGTATATCGGAAACTACTTGTAGTGTTGAGGCATTAAGAATTACGTTTCTGATACAACTACTTAAACAATTTTCCTATAATTCAATGACAGCCCAGTACATTATACTATAATATGTTCTGAATAGATTTTAAATAAAAAGAACATATTATATTATTAAAAATCAATCTAAAAGTAGCCTTCATACCCACACAAAAAATATCTCCAGGTATATTTTAACGTCAAAAGAAGAGCACAACCACTTAATAAATCTGAAGTTAATATATTAGGCTGTAATGAATATATTTGTGCATATTTGGCCCAGATCAAAAAGAAATTATAACTAGGTTTTATCTTTATGACAGCCCACGAGTGCTTATATGGACCGTAAAAACTAGGAACCGTGGGTACCGGGTTTTAAGATGTTTAACTTATTTTATCTCCTCCGCTCAGTCAACGCTGACCAAGCACCAAAACATGCAGATATTGCATTTCACGGCACTTACGCATTAGACAACGCAGTAGGGCCATCACGGTCGTAATTTAAATAACTACTCTCTCTAAACTCAGTTCGTTGACATCTGGGTAATGTCATTTAGACAGGACCCACAGTTTAACATGAATTTCGAGCCACATTTTTTTGTAAAAGAAAAAATAGTAATAAAATGAAAAAAACTTTGTTTTTACCTAAGTAAAAACCCGTTACTAACTATCGTCTTACTGGTAAATATATTTATTTTGAAAATCATTCACCTATTTAAGAGATACATTGTTTTATATAGTTTACATTTTTATTTAACTCTACTTTACTAAAAGTGTTGTTTTAGTGGGTCATAAATAAAATTATTTATCAGTTCACATGATTACCAAAGATCAGTCGCAACCAGCATGCAAATTTTTACGACAAACATAAAAACTTTCTTCGCTAGACTAAAAATCTTCTAAGGGATGGTAACCAAATAGAATTTTAAGTATGCACAATTTAATCGTTTTTGCGTATCCAAATATACTTGTTATTAATAATTTCTATTGAATTTGCGGTAGGCTCTAGGTGAAACATTGTAACAAATTTAATTTAAAATAAAACACTCGGTGTAAAGTTTCACAAATTTTTTATCTGACACGTGGGTCTCGACCATTTTAAAATGGTCGTGAGATTTTACTATAAAAATTTTGCAATGTTATTTTAAATTAAATAAATACTTGTTATTGTTGGTAGTATGTGGTGTAAAGCAATGGGGAACAAGTAAACTTAGATTAAAAATAAATTTTAAAAATAAAGATTTTAAAAAAGTATTTATTTAGTATTTTTTATGAAATTTATATAAGTACAGCATTTGTTTGATTTAAACTCATTTTAATATAAATGATATATATTTAAATACATTTTTATTAAATAATCACAAAATAGTTCATTGTACGACGATACACTATTTTTCTAAACACAATGCAATGTAACTACAGTAAGTAAGATCCGTAAACTAAAACAAAAAATTTAAAAGCTGTCTTAAAAATGATTTTTTTTTGTATACCTTAAGTAAGTACTAATATAATTTTCCATAATATATGAACAAAAAATTTAAAAGCTGTTTTAAAAATGATTTTTTTTGTATACCTAAAGTTAGTACTAATATAATTTTCCATAATATATGAAGCCAATGGGAATATGACATGAACTTTTTTCTGATCCAAAAAGGCTTTTAAATCTCTTTCTTTGCTTGATAAAGAAGCATCTGCTAAATGTCTTGTCTTAGAAAAAAATCAGTTTCGGCGTGATAAAAATTTTAAGTTCACTTCTGGTTCTTTAAATTTAAGGGCAAATAAAAAGGCTTGTTATGTTATCACACGGGGTCTGCTGATTTCCAATATTATGTTTTTGCTATGTTTCTTTCTTTCATTTAAAGCAAAAACAAAAAATTCAGTTCTACAGAAATGGACCTTTGGAAATAAATAGCTTTAAAAATTTAAAAAAAACTACTTTAATCTTTAAATTTAATTTTACCACTTGTTTCTTAACCTTTTTTGTTAATCTTAACCTATGTCTTAACCTTATAGTTTTTAAAATATTAATAGTTAAAATAAGGAAATTAAAAATACTCTAATATTTAACAATTAATTTTTATTTAACAGGGCAAATATTTTACTAATAATAATGTCCATATTATTAAGTCCCATTTAATAAAAAGAATTTTCGTTTAAAATTATTACAAAAGTTTAGTACTGCAAAACTGTTCTACACCTTCATAAGAAGTTGAAAAAGAAATGAATAAGACTTTTTTATATGGACATTATTATAAGCAAAATATTTGCCATGTTAAAAAAGTATTCGTGAAGTTTTACAGTTTTCTCAGATATCATTGCAACAAACCTCAATTAGGCGCTCACCTAAAAAAATATAAATCCAGTTGAATAGGAGGACATGACTTGGTATTTAGGCATAACTTTTGTTTCTAGACAACTTTCTATTTAAAATTTTCTTATATTTATTTTTGGATAAGGGTACTTTACCCTTAAGCGGATTTAAGTTTTTTTTTACTTACCCTGTATATTATTTTACTAGACATCCAGTTCACCAGTATATATATATATATATATATATATATATATATATATATATATATATATATATATATATATATATATATATACTGGTGAACTGGATGTCTAGTTTGTGAAGTGGAACCATACAGTGGGATAATATTTTATTTTACTATCTGGACATTTTTTCCATAAAATAAATATGTAATTTTTCCACTTAGAAAAGCAAGACTGTATTAGACCATCTGGACACAAAAAATAATCCAGTTCATGTACTGTATTTTTCGCATTTGACCACTTAGTAAAACAATTAGTCATCATGATCATTATATTAAACTACTAAAGCAAAAATGTATAATATCAAAGATAATTTTTATACGCTTCTTGATCAACATTACACAAAAAAACTAACCACAACTAACAAAAACTGTTGGCTCATTGCATTGTATAACAGTAAATAGATAAATGCCAAATATACAGTACAGAAACTGGATGATTTTTGTGTCCGGATGCTGTAATACCGGCTCGTTTTACCAAGTGGAAAAATGATATATCCATTTTATGAACTGGACAAAAATATTGTACAGTGAAATAAAATATCATTAAACTATCTGGTTCCTTTTCAGGAACTGGACATTCAATTCATGAAATGGACAATTACGCCATGTGAGTGCGATATATACGTTTTTTTTTATAATTTGTAAAAAACTTTTATTCTTTATAAAAGTTTGTGCACGATGCTTAATCATATAAGCAGTAGTTAGTTTAATAAAAAGTAAAATAATATACAGAGTAAGTAAAAAAAAACTTAAATCCGCTTAAGGGTAAAGTACCCTTATCCAAAAATAAATATAAGAAAATTTTAAATAGAAAGTTGTCTAGAAACAAAAGTTATGCCTAAATACCAAGTCATGTCCTCCTATTCAACTGGATTTATATTTTTTTAGGTGAGCGCCTAATTGAGGTTTGTTGCAATGATATCTGAGAAAACTGTTAAACTTCACGAATACTTTTTTAACATGGCAAATATTTTGCTTATAATAATGTCCATATAAAAAAGTCTTATTCATTTCTTTTTCAACTTCTTATGAAGGTGTAGAACAGTTTTGCAGTACTAAACTTTTGTAATAATTTTAAACGAAAATTCTTTTTATTAAATGGGACTTAATAATATGGACATTATTATTAGTAAAATATTTGCCTTGTTAAATAAAAATTAATTGTTAAATATTAGAGTATTTTTAATTTCCTTTTTTTAAATTTAAATATTTTAAAAACTATAATTAAGACATGGGTTTAAATTAAAAAAAAAAGGTTAAAAAACAATTTGGTAAAATTAAATTTAAAAATTAAAGTATTTTTTTTAAAAAAGCTATTTATTTCCCAAAAGGTCCATTTCTGTAGAACTGAATTTTTTTTTTGCTTTAAATAAAAAAAGAAACATAGAAAAAACAAATATTAAACACAGACCCCGTTGATAACATAACAAGCCTTTTAATTTGCCCTTAAATTTAAAGAACCAAAGTAATTAAATTTTATCACGCCAAATTGATTTTTTCAAGACAAGACATTTAGAATGTTTCTTTATCAACCAAAGAAAGAGTTTAAAAACTTTTTGGATCAGAAAAAAATGTCATAATCCCATTTTTATATTATGGAAAAAAATTTTAGTACTAACTTAAGGTAAAAAAAAATCTTTTTTAAAACAATTTTTAAATTTTTTTTTGTTCATATTTATGGAAAATTATATTGTACTTACTTAAGGTTAAAAAAAAAATTTTTTTTAAAACGCTTTTAAATTTTTTGTTTTATTTACTGTTTTACACAGTAGTTACATTGCATTGTGTTTAGAAAAATAGTGTATCGTCTCAATGAACTATATTGTAATTTTTTAATAAAAATGTATTTAAATATAAAATCATTTATATTAAAATGAGTTTAAATCAAACAAATGCTTTTTAAAATAAATTTCATAAAAAATTTCATAAATACTTTTTTAAAATCTTTATTTTTTAAAAATTTATTTTTAAAGTAAGTTTACTTGTGCCCCATTGTTTTACACCACATTCTACCAACAATAACAAGTATATTTGGATACGCAAAAACGATTAAATGGTGCATACTTAAAATTCATTTTTACCTCCCTTAGAAGATTTTTTGTCTAGCGAAGAAATTTTTTTTGATTGACGTAAAAATTTGTATGCTTTGATTGATCTTTGGTAATTGTGAACTGATAAATAATTTTTTTATGACCCACTAAAACAACACTTTTAGTAAAAAAGAGTCAAATAAAAATGTAAACTATAAAAAATGTATCTCTTAAATAGGTGAATGATTTTTAAAATAAATATTTTTACCAGTAAGACGATAGTTTAAGGGTTTTTTTTAGGTAAAAAAAAAATTTTTTTTTTTTATTACTTAAAAGAAAAAATCTTTTACTAACAAATGTGGCTCGAAATTCATGTTAAAATGTGGTCCTGTCTAAATGACTTCCCCGATGTCAACGAAGTGAGTTTAGAAGAGAGTTTTTAAATTACGACCGTGATGGCCCTCCGTTGTTAAGCGAAATCCGTGAAATCAATATCTGCATGTTTTTTTGGTCAGCGTTGACTGAGCGGAGGAAAAAAATTAAAAAATTTAAAACCCCCGGGACCCCCCTGTTTTTCAGCCCCTATAAGCATGTGGGCTGTCATAAAGATAAAACCTATTATAATTTTTTTTTGATCGGGCCCCAAAAACACAAATATATTCATTACACCTAAAATATTAACTTCAGATTTATTAAGGGGGTTTTTTTTTTTCGTTAAAATATACCGGGGTTTTTTTTGTTTGGGGATAAAAGGGTTTTTTTATATTGATTTTTAATAATATAATATGTTCTTTTTATTTAAAATCTATTCAGAACTATTTTAGTATAATTACGGGTTATTGAATTATAGGGAAAATTTTTAAAATTTTTTATCAAAAAATAATTCTTTATGCCTCAACACTACAAGTAGTTTACAAGTATATATGTATACAGGGTGACTGGTAAGTCGGGGCGAAAAATGAAGGCCCGAATTAATTTTTTAATTCTGAATCGAAAACCAAGAATACTTTTTATGCAAATTTTCCTTCGTCTCCAAGATATTTCACTATAAAGTTTTGGTAAAAAAATTAATCACTTTGTGGGTGTCGCTAATCTTAGTTGGCGCTTTTAAACTATTACGTCATATGAAATCAAGTTTGACCTTTGTCAAAAGTTAACACTTGTGAGACTGTTATTGAAAAAATCACAAGAAAATGAAGTTTACTAACGAAGAATACGGTAATATTGTTTATGTGTATGGGTATAACATAATAATTATTAACCCAGATATTCCTAATGTACTATATTTAGTACATCTCTTCAAACTGCTCTAACCCTGCAGAAACGTCTTTAAAGCAAGTTTCGACTCGTATTGATCAGTCGGCAGACAGGATTCAGCGAGCATATACGTTTAGAACTTTTATTTTTTTGAGTATTTTGTGTTTAGTTTACGCGGTAAATTGTGAATCTTGGCAAAATGGCTGACTATGGGATCCGTTTTGTTAGGTAATTTATTTATTATTCTAATTTTTTTTTTTTTTAAATTTCATGAGTATTATATTCTTATAGCAAAAAAATGTATTTTCCCTAAAAAATTTAAATATAAGTAATGTTTTTATAAAAAAAAAAATGG